>CM053791.1:251037793-251275293 GCA_028749045.1 Cupressus sempervirens | reverse complement strand
TATACACTTGAAGTATACTTGCAAACAAAAACTAAAACCTTCACACTCAATTTAACTATGTGATTTTAGTAAACCAAAACATGTGTCTGCATTGTGTTTTCTCTATGCTATCTATTTTGGGTTTTGGGTTGACTAGTGTTGACCAGTCTTAGGTTGTTACTAGAGGCTCGGGGGTTATGAGATGTGATGGCATGTTGATCTTATTTGGTCTCAATATTTTTATAAACCCAACCATGGTAATGTGATCGTATGCTCTGTGAAATGTTTGTAATTACTGATTGTTATAGTTGAGATTCCTATGTATGAGACACTTCACTTAATCATTTTTGAGTCATCAATCAGTTATCCTTGGATTACTTTCTAGTCACCATGATGGGACTGAAATGTTGATTTATTTCTTGATGATGTAATGTTGTGACATGTTTTGACTCAACCATTTTGGAGTCTTCGATCAGTATGATTTGAGACATATTTTAGTTATTGAGAACCAATGGATACTTTTGATTATTAGTGATGCCTTCAATTGCCAATAGAGAACTGTTGTGGTCATGATTTTCTATGGATTCTTTTCGAATGCTCATGGAGATTTGATGCTTTTATCATGGATATTTGATGATTCTTATTATGGATTATCTCTTGGTATTTCTTTCCAGTCGCTTGTACAGGATCATGGTGATTTTATGATTCCATGAGCTTAGGGTAGGTTATCTACTTGCAGTATCAGGAAGTGGCTTGCAATGGGGGCTAGGGCCCTAAGTGGCTGCTAGGGTAACTCGTTGTAAGTTTGGTTAATAAGTGATAACATTTACACACTAAATGGGGATTAAATGAACGTAAAAAGATAAATTGGTAATGTTCTAACCCATGCCTCGAGTGCTTGTACAGACTATGATGAGAGTAGAGAGAATGCTTGGTTGTGACTTTGCATTCAATAATATTCCTTGTTAGTATGAGAGGATACTAGTGGCTGCATGAGGATCAATAGGGACCCGTGGAGTTTAGCTAACTGCCAGGGTAACTTCTACATGATATATGCAATGACACTTTCCCGCTTGCATAGTAGGTTCCTACATGTCATTGTGTGCCTTTAGGAAGTAGATGTCCATTTTGAGTTAGTATACTTTTAGGATTCCTGGACTTATAGAGATTTATGCTATGTGATTTGGATAGCATGTTTGGGACTTGAGATTATCTCCTCAGCATGGTGGGAGTGGACCACTTAGGTTCCACGCGGTTGGGTGGTAGTGTTTTTCCAGTCTTATCATTTGAGATCCATCTGAGACACCGTAGATGGAGCATTCTTGATTGGTATTTATCTTCATTCTATTATTGGATCATTATGATAGATAATATACCTTATGATGGATGTATTTACTAGTATGTTTCTTATATTGATGATTTGCATATGTTAGATGATGTTATCTTATGCTTTACTTTGCATGTTAGATTACTTTATGCATGTGATGTAGTATGATTTAGGTGTGACATTCCTACTATGTTAATACTGATGATCTCTTTGGTGATTTGGAATGTTATGCATGGAGGGATGGCTAGGATCCAGAATGGTCTAATGATGCTATTTACAGTTAGGAGGAACCATGCACTTAGTTATTTATGTTTGTGATATGTGGTTATATTTTATGATGATGATGTATCATGTATGATACATGGTTTCATTTACTTTAATTGCATCATGGATTAATATTGGATGATGATGTACTTTATTTACATAGATTTTTATTCATTCAAGCCTTTCATACGTTGTGACATGTGCAGTGGATGATTGAGCAATCTAAAATGTAATTACAAAAAAAAAACACTTGTATATTGTTTAAGAACATTGGATGTATCATTGCTAAGGATGTGATGTAGATGAATAGTTAATTTAGATGTGATACAATGTTAAAGGATTCATGAAGAATGTAATATGTTATATTATGTTATGTTTACTTTCAGTTGGATAATGTTATTGCTTTCGCTATCATGTGGATGGTTTATCTTTCATGTATTAAAAAAAAAAAATTGTTTGGCAAACTTAGTGAAATTTTAGATTAATTCTTTGGATCCCTAGGCAGGGCATTACACATCAAATTTATCCCTCACACATCTTAGACACCCTAGAAGTTCTCCCATCCCCAACTAGAAGCAGGGTCGTGGGGGGAGGACATCACCTGCCCCAGGAAAGGCACTCCCAAAGGTTGGGGGAAGAAAGGGAAACATAGCCATGGACAAAGCAAAAGCAAGGCCTTGCTAGATAGGCTAGAGCATTTGATGAAGGAGATGGTGGATTACCACATTGGCATTTGCCAAAAAATTGACACCTTGGTTGAGTTATCCAAAAAGGTCATGCACTCTACTACCACCACTCTCTATTTCTTGTAGGTGAACAAGGATGAGAAGGATTTGGGCAAGGAGAGGGAAACTAACCACTCCATTTATAGTTTCCTGGCAAAGGATTGGTTGAAGATCATTCTTGATAAACCTATCAAAGAGGAGTGCATGGACTTAAATAGGGAAAAGGCTAAGGAAAGGAAGAATGAAGAACGAGGAAAGAAAGTGAGCAATTAGCCCTAGCTCTATTTATTTTTGTTTTTATGCTCTAGATCACACTGAACTTGGTGTCGTATAGTTTTTTCTTATATATTTATATGATGAGCTATTGAACTAATAACATTGAAATAGGTTTCCTTGCTACTGGTATGTTTTTCCATTTTATTTGCTAGTTAGAAATAGGACAAATATTAAGGATTGCTCTATTTTGGATCTTGTCTTTATTTTATTTTTTGAAGTACAAAATTGGTATCAGATAGATAGGTGGGAGGTATCTTTAGTTTATTTTTAAGATATTATTATCATTTTTGTTATAATTTTTTTCATTCTTAATATTGTTCATGAGTACAACATAACATCTTTTGATATGACAACACTTAGTAGTATAATGTTTGTGATGATCACTTTTGAAGATGAGTCAGGACTTCAAATTGGAATCAATGTAAAGTTTGTAGATGATATTTATATTTCTTGTTGATGTCCTTGGATTATGTGGTGATCATTGTATTGGTCCGCATTGATTGAGTGGATAAGAATTACTATTTTAATAATATGTGGTTATTTCTTCATTTTTGTCCTAGCTAACTTGATCAAGTAAGGTTTTTGTGAGGCCTCGCCCTGACCCTTCATAGCCTTAGTTTATCTTTTTGATACTCACGACTCGAGATGTCGAGACATTATCTGATGCTTAGAACATACTATATTATTTCATGATTGGGTGATGTTACTTTCAGATATATTTGATGTTTGTCATTTAATGTTTCATGTATATATATGTTGATGAAATCAGTAAATTTAGGATTGATACTCTGATTTAAGAGTTCTTAAATGGTTAACAATTAAGTAGGATGAAGAGACCCTTACTAATGTATGTTTCAATTTATGAGAATTACTGATACGTATATATGTACATGTGATTTTTGGGACTACTGATGTGTGCAATGAGTGTGCAGATAATTTTAGCCAAGGAAACCGACGGAGGAATAGAACTGATCTCTATGTAAACCTTTTTATTTGTAATTCAAGTATTTTATTTGAGATGTATGTATCCTTATGTGACCAGTAAATGTTAATGTTCACAACTATGTTCTTTTAGTGTCACTTGACACTTGTGAATTGTTTCTGCTCTTTAGTGTGTTGTTTAGGGTTGGTTGTGTAACTTTTGGACCTAAGTCAGATTAAGTTAGTTTTAGTTTTCTAATTGGGTTCTTAATCGAGTTTAGTCACCCTTAATCCAAATTAGTGCTTAATTTATTTTTTTAAGAGTTGTTAGTTGGTCCTAATTATTTCCTAGCTTTTGTTTGGCTCTAAACCTTTCCTAAGGCTTTAAAACATGATATTATTATACCCAAAGGGTATGGGTATGGGTTAGGGGTCTTTTCCAACCCTTAAGCCCCTTTTGTTGACTTTGGAGATCACTCAAAAAGTCTCATTTTACCTTTGTGTGAAAATTGCAAGTGGTTGCCATGAGTTTCATTACCCCACCTCCACTTAGGGTTTAACCATGGTGTGGGTTGGGTTAGGAGCTTCTAGATTTGTAGGTGGGTGGGTGTAGTTATTGATCCTTTTGGTGGTTGAGTTGAGGCTTATTTGGAGGCCTTTCTTGGTCTAGTGGCTTTTGTGACCCAATCTCTACATTTAGAGAGGAGTTCTTGAAGATTGAAGCAATGAGAAGGAAACTCTACTCAAACTTGTTCATTGCCATTACCTCTTTGTGAAGGTTGTAATTCTCATGTCCCTTGTTTAGTTTTCATGTTTGTTTCATGTGTATACTACCTTGTTGTTGTTTCAATGTTTGTATGCTTGTGGGTATGTTGGGAAGCTTTGCAAACCATGTTATTTTTGGATGATTTTCTTTCATGTTTATGTTTGAAATTTTGAGATCTTCTTGCATGGGTGTTTTGGTATTACTCACCCTTGGAGAGGGTAGAAGTGACCAATTTTAGGAAAATCATGTTTAGTCGGACTCCAACCAGTGTAGAGTCTTTTCTCAGGATGAGAAGAGGGAGAAAGGGTAGGGTGTTATGGGCCCCTACCTGTTAGCACAAACCTTGTATGATTATGGTATGTTGAAATGGAAGAATGGAAGTTCTTGGTATATAGCCCCAATTGGGCATCTGTTTGGTGTTGTGCTTGACTTCTCCTAGTTGGAAGAATCCACCTTTCCCTAGTTTTGATTCATTGTGAATCCCTTTGTGAAAACCATGTATGAATATGCATGTTTGATTGTCTCTTGGTTATGCTTGGTTGTCACCCGATCAGATTCTGTTCCATCCATGGTTCTAATAATGTGTTGCAAAAATTGTTACGAATCCCTTGATGAGGGTCATGAATAAAATTCAATTTAAGTGTTGTAATTTAGGATTGAAATCCTATGAAATTTGTATCTCCAAAACTTTGTTGTAATGGCAATGACGCCGAGATTTCTTCATGGTTCTTTCCCGGCTGAGCCTTTGAATCAGGTTAGCCAATAAAATAATGGTTGACTATATTTACTTCTTATAAGATTTAATCATAATGTTCAGTCATATGGATTATCATCAAAATAGGATGAATAATAGATAAAGGAAAAGATTATGGGAATCTCCTTGCATGGTTCTCATGTGATTCCAAAAAAAATAAAAAATTCCATATATAGGTGAGAGAATAGAATCATAGATAATGTCTTGAATTGTGATATTTCAAGTTTTTTTAATTTGTTAATGAAGAATTATTTGATATGTTGAAACTTCCAAGTTGATGTATAAGTATTTAGATGAATTAGAATTCCTACTTTCACAACTCAAATTATCTCTTCCTTGTTAAATTTCCTTATGAACAAATCAATTTGAATAAGAGATTATGTACTTCCTTGAATTCAAAGAGATAGAACATAAACCTTGATGTATAATGATTAACAAAACATAAATTATAGGAGAGAGGGAGAAAATAATACCTTTTCTCATCCTTGTTAGTATACTTAAGAAATCAATGTCATCAATAAGTTTATATTTATTCCAAGTTTAACAAGAAAATATATAAATTATGACTATACTTAGTCAAATTTGGCTTCCAAATTAAATGTGCACCCCCAGGCCTAAAGACCCTCTCTGGAAAATGTATGAAGAAAAAATTTAATTCCTTCTTGGACCACAGCGAATATTCTCTGTATTATTCCTTTGACTTGCAATAAAAATCTAATATTAATTCATATAAAAAGAATATAAATCAATTACTTTTGGAAATTAAAAGTAATTCAATACATGGTTGTTGTTAATCTTCAACCACAAAACTTTCGCATTAATCCTTAGAAGCTAGGAGGCAAAGCTAGCCTAGGACCCTATGTTCCTTTCAAATTTTAAACAAATATGAAATTCAAACTCTACCCACTTAATTATTTTTTTCTCTTACCTTTTTCCTCTAACACTAAGGGCTAGGCATGGGCAAGGTACTGTCGTCAGCATGCCACATAACGCACAACATGTCTTGAGAGAGCAAGTATAATTTTAAAAAAAAATAAATTATATCTTTCCTTTTTAAAGAAAAACATACCTTATCCACCTCTAGTCAGATTGGACGCATGCTTTTAGGGGTGCAAGTTTGTTTGAAGTCAAAACATAATTATCACCAAAGCTGAGTACAACCCTTTTTGAGCTGCTCTCCCATTGGGCCGTCCATAGTCCTTGATGGAAGCTTGGTTTAAAACAAATCTGATTTGACTTGGGCCAATAAAAAATTCTTATCATAAATATGCTCAGCAAATAGGATTTGGGAATCATGTGCCCCAAAATTGCATTGTCAGTTGTGTTAGCAAATGAGTAGCGTGGGGAAACTTTGGGAAGCGCCCAAGTTTTTAGTAGGGTGATGGGGTAGTTGGGGGTTAAGGGAGGTTAGTGGGGTAGGAGGTTCAGGTTAGTAGAATGTTTAGATTAGTTTTTTTTTATTAGTTTTTAGTTAGCATTTCATATAAGTCTTAGTTTTAAGTTAGTTTTAGTTATTTTATAGTTTTAGTGTTAGTTTATTAGATAATTGCTAGATGTTAGCTTTTTAGTATGGTTTTTTTTTTAGTTGTTAGATTTAAGTTAGTTAAATTAGTAAATGGTATTAATGTTAATTTAAGTATGTATTTAAGTAGTAATTGCAGTAATGTTAATAATTGTATTCATTTTAGTTTTAGTTATAAGATATTTAATTTAGGTAAATTGTAGCTTTGGATATTATTTTTATGTAGGTGAGTATAGGTAATAGATTTTAAAAGTGTAGTCAAATATTAATTAGTTTCATTATCTTTAAAGGAAGTTTGTATACTAAAGTTTTGAAATAGTTGTTATATTTTTTTTGAATTATTAAATATTAAAGAAGTTGGTATATTTAATGTCAAAATAAATAAATAAGTTGGTCAGTGCACTTAGTCCGTATAAAAATAATAATAATAAAATTTCAAATTTCATGAAAAGTGGTTATTTATTTTTAATCGAGAGTTAGCGATATCTTATTCTAGAAAGTGTTAGAATAGTAAAGGCCATAAAATACAAACAGATTATAGTTTTAAATAATATTATTACTAGAATAAGTTTTTAAGCAAAGTTTTTTTATCGATGTAACGTACCTTCATTTGTAAGTTCTTTCTATTTCAAATGTATTCAAAATTTTTGGATTAACATTTATTTAAATGGGTATCCGCATGTTTAAAAGATATTAATCATAGAATAAGCTGATAAATCCCTTAATAAATGGAAATTGGATTGCTTAAGTTAATTATTATTGGTCAAATTTTTAAAAAAAAATTAATTAATTATGTTTGTATTGTCCTCGTATTTTGGGCATGACAGTTTTAATATTCTGTGTGTTACATTGGTGATGGTGTGACATGTTCATGGTTGAAGATTAAGATCCTACATATAAGCCTTAAATAACTTTATTTGAATAGAATTAATATTTGAGAATATTGTTTATATATTTTTTATTGTAATTTATATCTAAGCCAAACTAGTAGATAGTTATTCTTTGTAATCAATACAATTGAGAAATCATTTTGTAATCTCAACTATACAAGGATGGTGTAAGGATATGAGATAGGTTGTGTTGATTTGCATTCATTGGGACTACATAGCCATATTATATGGTATTTTTCTTTTTGATTGTAATAAGCTTCCTGTATATTATTTTTGAATTGAGAAGAGATTTGTTAAATTGACTAACATTCATATCCAAGATTACATTATGAGTAGTGTACTTTTGGAAATATGTCTCCAAATTAGGTTGCAACCCTATGGGTGTAACTAGATATTTTGTTATCTATTTTTATCTTCTTAACTAGGTTGTACTTTTATTATAGTACATCATTGATTTCTATTTGACATTCATATATTTTTCTTTACGAGGTTTTCATATGAAAAAAATTTGGTGTTCAAGTGCTATGTGTTGTGGATCTTGAATACATTATTTATCTTCAAAATCTATATATTATACTAAAGATTTTCTTAGCTTTGATTGTTATAACTAATTAACCCCTCTTTTAGTTGTTCTTTACTTTCTAGGACAAAAAAATGGTATTGTATCTATGTCCTTATACAGTATCTTAATTGCTTGATGGAGATTTGATATCAAAGATTTGGAGAAAGAGCCTAATTTTGTAATTGGATTAGGCTTGAATAGATGACATGGTGATTTTCCTTTTATTCATGAATAGCTTTGTGCCCATCAATGCATTTTTTGGGGCATGAATCACATGATTTGATGAAAGATTCTTTATAGGTTATTTTGGTCATGATGATGAATGGTATACTTAGGATGTTGACATTTTTTCAAACCAATTCATAGTGCATCTTTGATGTGTATTAAATTTATCATATGGTGGCTATGTTTATTTTTGGGGCCTGGCTAGTAGCATACCATCCATATGGTATATTTGGCACATTGTAATGCTCCATTTCTACATTTTTCTAGTCTAGTAGCCTTTGTTTTTTGTAAATAAATGAGGAACTGGAGTTTTCTAACTAGTTCTTCCCTATCAAAATATCAAACTAGTTATTATTATTAATAAAATATTTAATGGCCCGATCCATTTTTTTATGGGTAAGAAGCCGAAGACAAGATTATTTATTATTACATTCTAATTAATTATTATCATTATTATTATCATCATTTACTAAGCTAGAGTAGACTCAAACTCATGCCCTTCATGCTATGAGGTTGAAAATTTACCATTGTATTGTAGACTCTTACCTAACCCTATCCACTTTCTACTAAAACTATAGTTCTATTCATTTTTTTCCTAATGACAAGAAAATCTATAATAGAATAAAAAATTCTCTTAAGATTCAATCACACTTAAACCAAAATATCCTCAAAAAACTTAGTGATCCACTATTTAGAATATCACAAAATAATGGGTCACTAGAAATGTTACTTTCACCAATTCCTTTAAAAATAATTAAAAGAAAGAAAAAATCTATTAAAAGTAAATCACATAAAGAATTTTAAGATTTGATTGCTCTTGAACCTTGGAGATGTGTTGCCTCAACACCTATAGCTCTTTCCACTACTTCGATTTTCCTAAATCTCTAACCATATTCTTTGTACTTGCTAGTATATGTCATGATCTTATCATGAAATAATAGTGACCTATAACTTTATCCTCCACTTAGCCAACTCCTTTTTGATATCTTGAATTTCTAGAGGAATCTTGCCATCCTCTATCTTGAGAGTTTTTGAAACTATGTGCAAGTTTCTTAACCTATTTAGAATGACTATATCACCATCTTGGACCTTCCCAATCCTTTCAAACATTATCTCTTTACATTAAGCGATAACTTATAGAAACCTCTCTCAAGAAAAATATGTAAAATGTTGGTGAATTCAACATTAAATATGTAAAAAGAAATTCTAATCGAGGATGATTTTTTTGTTTAAGGAAAGAGATAAAATTATTTTCTATTGGTGAGATCTTCCTTTTCATATCAAAATATAATAATAAATGTGGAAAAAAAAAATTAATTTTTTTTGGTATGCAAATAAATGTAGGAAATTTTTTTGTTGGTCATAAATATTTTTGTATTGTAAGAGGTGAATTAATTGTTTCATATAGCGCAAAACATTAATATAGTTGGATAATTTTTCAGTTGCTAAGAGATATTATTTTTTTTTTGTTGTATTTATAGAGTCATAGGTGGTCCATTGCATATATGCCAAGTGTATACTGGACAATGTACTTTTACTCTCCCAATCCATTAAGATTTGATTTATAATGTGTCCTTTTTTATTGCCAGCTTCATCGTCATCAGCTTTCATGTTATCATTTTTATGTTAAAATGATTTAACATGAAACACTAATGTAAAATAGATCAATGGCATGAACTCTATTTCATGCCTAATTTTAAATGTTCTAACATAAATTCAATTTTCTTCCCAAAATTAAGACACTTATCTGAAAGCCCAAAATATAAAAAAGTTGGCAAAACAACGGTAGTTGGAGACTCGAGTCGATAACATTGACACTAAGGTCAATTTTTCTATTAGTTACTCACACTTAGCAGCTACTGAGTTTCATAGTTTCTATCTAGCTTCAGACCCTATATACAGTTCATACCGAGTATACCAGTGTTTACCAAGTTAATTAGTGTAAGTGGTGGAGACTCTAGTGTTAATCAACCTTCACAATGTTAATCAAGTTACATAGTGTTTTCTAGTATCTACCGAGTTCACAATGTTAGAGATGTGAATCTAGTGTTGACCGAGCCATGGAGTGTCAACCTAGTGATTTAACATATGCTAAGTTTCATAGTTTTCACTAAGTCACATAGTGATTACCAAGCTCAAGCTACTTGGAAGTGATCAGTATGAACTAAACCTCTTCATCAACAGAGTGCTGGAAGATGTTGATGTAGACAATGGTTGTTAAGTATCAGAACATCATCGATTTTGTCTTCAGAACTTGAGTTACAACAATTGGGCCAAATTTTTGAATTATGGTTAAATTGGTATTGTAGGTAATATTAGAATGTAATGAATTGAATTGGTATAGATGTAATGTATTGTACCATGTTCAAGTGTAAAAAAAATTTAATGGATGTTTATGTGAAGAGTAGAAGTGTGAATTAAGGAAGGCTACAAGTAGTATAACTGACAACAGGGATTTTTCTATCACAGCAAGATGATCATTACAATTCAAGGAATCTCAACCAAAAAATCAAGTTGTAGATTAGAGATCAGCCATTGGTTCATTCCAACATGTGTATTAGTCAAATCCTTTAATAGGGTAGACTTAACAGCCTTTGACAAATCTCTTAACCAAGTGCATACTTCATTGTGTATTTTGTAAATCCTTTGACAAGGTGGACCTTTTAGTCCTTATTGCTCCTAATAGGGAAGATCAATAGAATTGATCAATTATAAACCCTAACATGCCAACTTTATACTACAGTACTAAAACTTGTGGGTATCATCCCCTCTCCAATTTTAATTTCTAATTGGAAGGTTTATGGGTTACCATATCTTGTGTCAAATTGCTATGAATGTATATTTAACATCATTCTCTTATGCATGCAAATTAGATCTAAATATTATATGAAAGATGAATTAGTGAAGTTAGATAAAGATTTATTCTATACTAGTTCACCTCTCCCCTCTTAGTATAGCTTATCTACCAAATATTTTCAACAATTGGTATCAGAGCATTTTGGTTCTCAAAGAATGAGTTTAATAGTTTGAGAAAAGATTAGAGGTAATGGAGTTATATAGGCTAGATAAAGCTATTGACAATGAAAAGTTGGATCTTGAATTGGCCATTAGGAAACTAAAGAAATAAAAGGAGAAACTCCCTCAATCATTGAAAAGAAGAAAAGATTTTACAGTACACATGAATGCCAATCTCTACATTGGAAAAAGAATTGAAGATATCTATCCAAAAAGAAGTTCAAATGAAGCTAAGGAAACAATTAGAGGCCTATTAGAAAATAATTCTAGTCTTCAAGAAGAGGTTAGAAAACTAAAAAGAGAACAAGAAATCCAATCAGTGAGATTATGTGAATAGATCGAAGAAAAGAAAAAATCTAGAGAAGAGATAGAAGAAAATAACAATGAAATTCAGCATCTATCCCTTCACCAAAAGAGCTTCATTGATTAGCTCACTAGTGTAAATGAAGAACTCATGAATCTAAAATCAAAAAATGAAAGACTGCAGAATTATCTCAATACTAAACAGAAAACCTATGAAAGGATAATGAAATATAAAGAAAGCATGAATCAGTTGAATGAACAAAGTCAATACATAAACAAAGGTAAAGCTAGAATAGGATACACATAAGAAGGTGAATCTTCACAACAAGGAGTTAAAAGCTATCAAATTCCTAGTTGCAATCGTTATGCAAAGATAGGTCATATATCAAAAAAATGTTGAATTAATGGTAAAACAAAATTCAATGAAAAATGTTATGACTGTAATAAGCATGGACATAGAACAAGTGAATACAAGGAGAAATATATGTTTGAAAGAAAATTCTATAGTTGCAATAAACAAGGGCACAAATCCTCTTAATGAAAAACTAATAAATTAAATCGAGCATAATAGATTGTGAAACAAATATTTGGATGGAACTACAACACACAATGTAGATGCCACTACTATAGTGAATTTGGGCACATTGGAGAAAACTATGTGAAACATGACATGAGGAAAAGAGACACCACTACAAGATGTTTCATATGCACGGAACATGGACATCTTGCTAGGAACTAGATGAACACAGGAAGAGTTGAAGAAGAAAAGAAAGCTAGAGCTAGAAATATCAGAAAGCAGATGAGGCAACAATGGATACCAAAATCTTCTGAGGATGCAAACCCAAGTCATGAAGAAAAATGCCACTCAAGAGTTGGGTGACTCAAGCATGTCAACCTGAATTTCTAAGGGAACAACTAGAACTAACATTCTGAAGATGTGATCCCTCATCAGTTCAACCCATCAAGAAGAAGAAATCCATATAAACATTCAAGATGCACAAGGATTACCAAGTAGTTGTAGAAATTCAAGACCTTACTGAGCTAGGTCAGGTAACAAGATCCTACTAAGAATGGTCAGGATATACTAAAGCATTATATGTGGAGAATAAGTTATTGATGACTCTACTGAGTGATTTGATTCTGGTGATCTATGAACATTTGTTGAGAATTAAAAGCTGAACCAAGTAGAAGATAGAATGCCACTAAGAAAACATATGTATTATGCATTAATGGTGATTGAAAAAGGGAAATCTGTTAAAAGAAAGAAATTGAAGGCATTAGTTTTATTGTGTATTTCCATAGCTAATAGTGCAGAGTGATTTCAGAAGCCCATGAGTGAATTGAGCATTTGTTATAAGAGAAATCTTAAGTTTCAAAAATCCTATTGAGAATGGCATCTTCAACCAGCAAAGCAAAGAAAGAGTCTGAAATGTTTGTTCATGGAAGCAATTGCAAAGCACCAAACTTCAAGACAAATGCAACAATTGCAAAAGAGCTTAACCCAACTAGTGCACAATCATAGATTCCACCCAAGGTATTACTCATACATAATACTCATTCATATTATTGTTGTTCTATTCAAGAACTAGGTACTCGTGAGATGAATAAAGCATCGAATGAGTTGTGTATAAATGGCATTCTAAAAGCAAAACATCAACATTTGGAAGCCAAGCGCTTGACTCATATTCCACACATGTCAAGGGATTTTTAGGAAAAATGGATGAGATTTATCTTGAGCCAAGTTCACAATGGAAAGTTATGGTTGAATCAACACATTTTGATCACAAGAAAGATGATTTATCGAATCACTAGTCTTCCAATGTTGGACAAAGAAAAAAGCAACCAAAACCCTAGGTCAATTTGAACTAGAGAAGTGAAATCTTATTGAGTGGAATGGAAGAGAAATGAAGATAAGCAGGATCACAGACATGGAACTAAAATTTGGAATCCATGCGATCAATCATAAGATCTACAACTCCAATAATCTTAATAGTATATCATGTGAAGTAGTTGATTTGGCTCTCAAAGTAGTAAAGAACAACATGGCATTTGGCCTTACTAAGTTGTTATTGAATCAGTTCAACAAGAACATGGAGAGCATCAAAAGTTCCAACAATAACCTGTGTAATTTTGGTTCACTTTTGACTTACATATTTTTCTTTGAGTAAAAATTATTTCCTTCGAAAGGATCATCTGTATGGAGAAATGATATACCTATTTTGTATAAAATAAATTAATCTACAACAGAAATTGGAGATAATTTTGAAAGTATCACAGATAATTACTTTGAATCATTTAGAGAGAAGATGACTAATAGATATAGGATCCCTAAGAAACTTGTTGAAGACTACAAGGATGATATTTTCTTTATGGTAGACTGTGACAAGGTGTATATTTAGGCAATGAGACCTAGAGTAGCATGGTTCAAACCTCTAGAATATGAGGTCAACATTGATGACACTAAAGATATAATTGAGGCATTCTTTAATGAGCCTATGGATTGAAAGGCCACATATTTTGGAACTTATGAATAACCAAAGGCAAGTGAGTTCTACTCTCCTACTGAGAGAAGGAAAAAAATGTGATGCATAGGATGGAGAAGAAGAAGTAGAATCTGAGGAGAGAGAGCCCCCCAAGACGAAAGGAAAGGTTATCATAACCAGACCTACCAAATCATACCACTATTGGTTTCATAAGGAGGTCAGTGAAGAACAAGAGAAAGTTGAAGTTAGGAGAAGAAGAAGTAGAATAAATTATCTTTTAGAAGATAGATCCTACACTCTAGGAAATATTAAAAATGATGGAAGAAGTATCTGGGATAAAAAATTTCAAGGCACTCGACTATGAAACTAGGAATAAAGAAGAGAAAAAGAATGTCAAAGATAGGCATGTTGAAGTACTCACCTGATGAGCTTACACAATATATTTCTAAAGAGCTTATGGAGATAATCAAGCCAAGATGGGAATCTACTAAGAAAACTACAAAAGATAGTTTTGAATAGACTCTAAGGCAACTCATGCCAAGTCTCAATGAAAAGAAGGTAAAAGAATCTTTGAATAAAAATGAATAGAAATTCACTCTCAAATTGAACACATGTATGATATTGAATATGTAGTAAAGGAAGCAACAACTACATAGAAAAAAATCTACAGGTTGCATTAACCTAGTGATTTTGTTGTTCAAATCAATGACTAAGATGATGATTATGAGGAAGAGCATGTGGAATTAAAAGATGTAAATTTAGATAATGAGGAAGAACAAGAAGCTACTAGAGGAAATCTACCATAGATTCAAACCATAATGGAAATTGATGGAGAAAATTTTGCAACAATAGTAATGGCCTTATTTTCTCATTCTTTGAGAAAAACCTTAGTACAATCTGGCTCTGACAAAGATTCTACCAAGTTGGTTGTGGGTACCACTACAACACCAACCAACCTTTGGTTCTGTTTAGTTGAGTATTGGATTGACACAATTGTTGAGCACTTCATCTACCAAACTACACGTTCCTCCATCATCAAGTTCAATCATGCAACAACAAGGTATTTCTACTATTAGTGTCATATCTACATTTGTTGCTAGCCCCTTTATTTCTACTATTGTTTCTATTCCACATGTATCTATAGCTAGTACAATGACAGTTGAGAACAAGTCTCAACCAAGTCTTGAAGTATTAGACAAAGGTAAGGGTAAAGAAGATGAGATTGATCTAGATGAGGATATAGTTATTCCAAAATGGGATATTTTCACATTCATTCCTAATCAAATGAACACACTAAGAGAACTATTGCAAAAGAAAGCTAAGAAACAAAAGCTTAGAGAAGAGAAGAGAAGGAAAACACAATTGCTAGAAGATATAAAAGGCATATTTATTACTGCATTGAGTATAGAGGTTGATACTACACAACCTATCTTGAACTAATTAGTTGAAGTTGTTAAGAAATTCAATGAAGACTTGAATGGACAAGAAAATTTTCTAGAAACGGTAGAAAGGAAGTTTGGGAATAAAGTATTAGAACAGGTTTCATAGAAAATTGCAATAAACCAAGTAGAATTGTTTACTATTCTTAGAAACATATATAAATAATGGATTTGTTAAGTTGTGTGATACATCTATCTTCACTCAAGAAATTAAAGATAAATTATCAAAGATAGATGAAGATATGAAGGCAAGTGCACATCATTTATCACTTGGCCCAAGTTATAGCTCTTCTCATTATTCAAAGATTAGATATTTGACAAACTTACAAGAAAAATTGTTAAAGTATGAAGCCAAGATCAGGGCTACTCTTGTGAAAATCCAGGACATGATTCTTCCAAACATGGATGCATTGTAGATAGACATTGGACATGCTAAAACTCTCATCCATGACAATAACTTCTCCATAGCTAATCAAATGATGGAGTTATCAGTAGAAGTTTAGATTGCATTGCATGGAAGTAAATCACAAGAAAATTGGGACAAAACATTGGCATTAATCCTGAAGGTACACTTTGAATTCTTCTCCAAATTTGGTAGTAACATATAGATATCATACAGCTTTGGAATTTATGTCAAAAAGGGAGAGAAGTGTATATTATATGAATAAGAATAGGAAAAGTATGTATAGATAAAGTAAAAGAAGAAGTATATGTATAGAATATATGTATTCGGCAGCAATACTCTAGATATATAAGGGAACAGATAACTATGGCATTAATCTTGAAGGTACACTTTGAATTCTTCTCCAAATTTAGTATTAACATATAGATATCATACAGCTTTCGCATTTATATCAAAAAGGGGGAGAAGTGTATATTATATGAATAAGAATAGGAAAAGTATGTATAGATAAAGTAAAATAAGAAGTATATGTATAGAATATATGTATTGGGCAGAAATACTCTAGATATATAAGGGAACAGATAACTAGATAATACCTTTTTAAATTTATTTTTTGAAAAATCTAAAAAATAGAGCATGTTACCGAGTTGTAGACATAGAATGGTGATAAAAGAATATTTTGACTTGTAATCAATTTTAGAATCATAAGTGTTTTTCTCACCAATGCCAAAGGGGGAGATTATTGAAATTAAGGTCAATTTGTCTATTAGTGACTCACACTTAGCAGATACAAAGTTTTATAGTTTCTACTGAGCTTCAGAACCTATATACAATTCATACAGAGTGTAGTACTATTTACCAAGTTGGTCAGTATAAGTGATGGAAACTCTAGTGTTAACCAAGATTCACAGTGTTAACTGAGTTACACAATGTTAGTGATGTGAATCTAATGTTGACCGAGCCATGGATTGTCAATCAAGTGATTTAGTATATTTAAAGTTTTGCAGTGTTCACTGAGTCACATAGTAATGACCGAGTTCAAGCTACTTGGAAGTGATCGGTATGAACTGAGCCTCTTCATTAAATGAGTTCTAGAAGATGTTGAGTGTTGATAGTGGTTGCCGAGTACCAAAATATCATTGAGATTTTCATTAGAACCTAAATTATAGTAGTTGGGCAAACTTTGTGAACTATGGTGAAATTGCTATTTTAGTTGACTCCAGAAGGTAATGAAATGAATTGGTATATATGTAACGTATTGTAACATATTCAAGTGTAAAATAAATTGTAATGGATGTATATGTGGAGAGAAAAAGTTTTAATTAAGGAAAGCTACAAGCAATATAAGGGATAACAAGGGTTTATCTATCACAACAAGGTGATCATTACAATTCAAGGAATCTCCACCAGCAAATCATGTTGTAGATTAGAGATCAACCACTAGTTCATCCTAATAGGTGTATTAGTCAAATCATTTAGCAGGTTAGACATAAAAATCTTTGATAAATATTTTAACCGAGTGCATAATTCATTGTGTGTTTTGTAAATCCTTTGACAAGATGGACCTTACAATCCTTATTGCTCCTAACAAGGTAGATCATCAGAAGTGATCAATTGTAAGCCTTAACAGGCCAACTTTATATACTATAGTACTAAAGCTTGTGGCTATCATCCCCACAATAGTATTACTTTCTAATTGGAAGGTTTATGGGTTACCATATTCTGTGTCAAATTTCTATGAATGTTTATTTACCTTCATTCTCTCACGCATGCAAATTAGATCAGCATATTATATGAAGGATTAATTGGTGAGTTAGATAAAGTTTTATTCTATATTGATTCACTCCTCCCCTCTCAATATAGTCTATCTACCTAATATTTTCAACAAGTAAAATGGTAGGCAATGCTCAACCCTAAGGAAAATATTATCTTATTCTAAGGGATAAATAACATTTTCCAATAAGAAAACATTAGGGAGAGGCGAACAATTTTTTTTTAAATAGTGTCCTAAATGTAGATTACATTGGCAATTAGATTGAGATTTGGGATTAATTATGTATAAACTAATGAGCTATTAGCCTAGGATTTTGATCAAAATTATTTAATATCACGGTGACATGTTGGACCCCATATGTAGGTTTTTTTTGCCAAATTATAATTTTGTGAAGAGATGTAATCACCAATTGGTGAAGATTTGCCACTAAAAAAAATTGTTACTCATATTACCTCTTAATTTCCTACAATTCTCCCCAAATTCATTAGTCAAGTCCATATCCAAAGAATTAAAATCACCTTTAATATGGATTAGACTATCAATAGACTCATGAAGTATTTGATTAAGGTAATTAGTAAAATCCATATGTAAGGAAATTTTTCCATTAGTAGAATAGAACTAGGAGGCTTGAATTTCATCAGGGTTGTCTTCTATCTTCTCATTAACTAATACTTAAAGTTTTGATGCCAATATTATTTCAATGGTTTTTGCTAGAACATATAAACTACTTTGTTCCTATCTCATCCGTTTTTGTTCTTGGATCAATTTTTTCTTTTTTATTGGTAATGTTGATTTAAAGTCTTTTGAGGATGGTTGAGATACCATGATCTTGCATTTATTCAACCCATTTGGCTTATACATGAACTATGTTGATGCTATCCTTGAATTGATCAAAGGATTCTTCTTTGATGAAAATTTGGGTAGACTTAGAGGGTTCTCCCCTAATTGATCCAATGAAAAAGATATATGTAGATACTCAATCAATAATACTACCTCTTGACTAGCTATGAAAATTGAAAAATAGTTCAAATGTGTGTTGTTTTTGGAGGAGTTTATTTTCTTTCATGAAATGGATGAATTATTATTCATTAAATTGATTTTTTTTAATTTCTTTTTTTAACAATGAAATTTTTAGAAGGAAAAGTCCACATGACTTTAACTTAGAATTAAATAGTCATCTTCTAGTTATCATTCAATACATGTGCTTCTAAAGTGCTTTAATTGCTCACTTTTCTATGTCTTTTTTGTAGGTAGTAAGTTTTCTTAGTTTGGAATTCTGGTATGGGTGCATTATATAATGATTCATTAGTTTTTCCAATCCTTCATTGCTTATGTCTTTGGTAAGTTTATTATTTTATCTTTTTTTAAACCTTTTGTTTGGATGGTTTTTATTCTAAATGTTTAATGGGTCATATTATTTCCCCACTTATTTCAATTAAAATTCATATAATTTATGTAGCCAAACTAAATCCATAGTTCTATATCATTTATTTTGATCCCTTCATTCATTGTTTGCATGCGAGCATGTTCTGATACACATATTATTCATTATATTGATTTCAATGTTGAATATCCCTTTGTTAAGAGATTTTGAGACATAGATGATATTCATTTAATTTTGCTAATCTATATAAATGTGAGAATATTAAGAAGATTTGTGCAACTTTATCATTAAATACCATTTCAAAATAGAATCAAATGAGAAAATATTTCAGTTTTTATTCTAAAATAGAAAATTTTGAATCATAACATCAATGACAGCCTCCTATACATAAATATATTATAAATATAACTTTGTTAGATACTGGAAGCATTTCTTTTGACAAATAAAAGCATGAATATGTATTAAACGAGAGATTAATACAATGCGTACACAAAAAGTGAACTATGATAGAGTAAGTTGCTTTCATGGTGATATATAGGAACCTTACCCTTGAGAAACTTTAAGTCAATTACAAACAATTTGGCCAAAAAGCATTAGTAGAATAATTTTTTGGGCAGTTAGTTAATTCAGTCAAAGCTTTTGATTTGAACAGCGAGGCGTGGCACGTGAAATGTTTCATCTGGTCAATGTCGTAGGACTTTGAATGATTGATTCTATGAAGGAAAGAGTTAGTTTGTAGAGTTTCAGCTCCTCTATATAAGCGCCAGAGTGTTGTGTTTGATCTTCACGAAGTAAGTTATCATTGAGTTGAAAGGCGAGGAAGGAATGCACAAGCAATAAACATGGAGAGTTCGATAAGAGCATTACTTGTTAATTATTGTTAGTTGGATAGCTGTTATTTTTGACCTCAAAATAGCAGTAGTATTTATGGGTAGCTTGGATAGCTGTTCGTCCTTATCTATGTATAGCAGCATTAGTTATGGGTAGTTTGGACAACTGTTTGTCCACTTGTCGAGAATTAGTAAATGGTTATTGCAAGGATAATTATTTACTAATTTTAGTGATTCCCTTTTGGACACCTTGCAACCAATTCTATTGTTGGTTGTTGAATTGTCTTAATCTCAACCATTGATTGAAATCAATCTCGACCGTTGGTTTACCAAGAGGAGTAGTATAAAAGGAGGTCAGGGGGCATTTGGAGACATAAGTTTTGGAGAAATGTTTGCAGTGTTAGCAAACAGTCTTGCAGTGTTAGCAAGGGCGCAGTGTTAGCACGGGAATAGCAGTGGGGATATCAGCAGGAGAAATTAGAAGGTTGTCAGAGTTCTACAAGTGAGAGGCAAGGAATTTTGTATCTCTTGATTTGCTGAAGTTTAATATAATTCCTCATTTGTAGAACTAGTTTTCCTTTAGGGGTTTTTCCAGGGAAAATTTGTCGAAAAATATTGTGTTCATTGTGTTGCGCATTTCTTTGCATATTTTATAAGTGAAGTTGTAGTTGTGTTATTTTTCGATATTAGTTGGGAATTTATTTTCAGCAGTTTAATAATCGTTTATGATAGGAGATTAATAATCAGTGGCTGCAATAGTTAGATTTTTCACCTGGTATCAGAGCATTGTTAAGGGTAGAAGAGTTTTTCCCTAGGAAAGAAATTTTGATCTCTTTAGATTTATTATTTCTTTAAACCCTTGAGATGGCTTTAGCTGGTTTGAGAGACCAGGATAGATTGGATGGTGCCTCAAATTTTGGTGTCTGGAAGGCCAAAATTTCTTTATTGTTGGAAGAGAATGGTATCAAGGATTATGCTACCAGTGTTGTACCTATACCAACGGATGCAACACAGCTTGCAACATATAGAAAGGATGATGCCAAGGCAAGGAGGATAATCCTTGATGGTGTCAAGGATCATATTGTTCCACATATCTTAGAGCTAGATACATCAAAGAAGATGTGGGATACCACTCTGAATCTGTACCAGAATGCTACAACCAACAGGAAGTTGATTCTCAGAGAGAAGCTAAAGAATACCCGGATGAATCAGGGAGAAAACATCACAAGTTACCTCACCAGGCTTAGACTCGTCAAGGATGAGTTAGTAGTTATTGGAGATAGCCCTAGTGATGACGAGCTAGTGAGAATAGCCCTAAATGGGTTTACTAAACAATGGAGTGTCTTTGTTCAAGTTGTCAGTGGATGAGATACTTTACCTAGTTGGGATCGACTATGGACTGATTTCACTCAGGAGGAGTTTTGACTAAGTCTTGTCAATGGGGCCAACGAGAGTCAGAAAAAAGAGGTGGAACAAGAGAACATTTCCCTAGCGGGTAAAGGGAAAGCAAAGAAGGGATCTATTAAAGGATCAAATTCACAAAGTGAAAAGAAGAAGAAGGACCTTTCTAAGGTCAAGTGATTTGGATGTCACGAATTTGGCCACTATGTCACTGATTGCCCAGAGAGGAAGAAGGGTAAGAAGCAGGTGGTAGCTTTAGCAAGTGCAGAAGAACTCTCCAATAGAATGGAAGATGAGTTTGCACTCATAGCTTGTATGCTTAGCTCAACCTCACAGTGTGTTTGGTATATAGATAGTGGGCCATCATTTCATATGACAAGAGTTAGAGAGTACTTCTCCCGTTACAAGGAGGAGGACACCAACATCCAGATTTCTATGGGAAACTTGTCCAAACTCAACCCTATTGGGAAAGGGACTGTTCAGTTTCAAAGGGAGAATGGAAAGATAATTCAAATTCATGATATGTTATATATGTCAGGCTTAGGTATGAATTTGATTTCTGTATCTATTCTTTAGGATAGGGGGTATAATGTACTCTTTAGAGGGACAAATGTGTTGATTAAGCACAAGGATTGGAAATCACCCATAACTATTGGAGTTAGGAGTGGTCGCCTTTATAGATTGCAGTTTGATACTCCTAAGGCACTTATGAGCAATAGTAATCCTAGAGATCTTGGAGAGCTATGGCATAGGAGGATGGGCCATATTCATCATGGAGCACTTAGATTGCTTCGTGAGACCATGACATGTGTTCTAGAGGTGAGTACAAAGCATGATGATGTATGTAAGGGATGTGTTTTGGGAAAGTTTGCAAAAGCATCTTTTCCAAGGAGTGACACCAGATCTAAGGGTGTTCTTGATCTAGTACATTCAAATGTCTATGGACAGATGCCGATGAAATCTCTCAGAGGATATGAGTACTATGTTACTTTTATTAATGATTTCTCTAGAAAGACCTGGATACACTTCTTGAAGACTAAGGATGAGGTTTTCAGTCGATTCCGACAGGAAAGAAGATAAAGGTTCTTCAGTCAGACAATGGAGGTGAGTACAAAGGAAATGTCTTCCAGGAGTTCTATACCAGAGAAGGAATCAAGAGAGAATGGACTGTTCCTTACAATCCATAGCAGAATGGAGTTGCTTACAGGAAGAACCATTCTATATCTGAGGCAGCAAGAGCTATGCTATATGACCAGGACTTGCCCCATTACTTATGGGAAGAGGCATGTAATACAACAGTCTACATTTAGAATAGAGTTCCACACAAGGTGCTAGGGAAGATGACACCAGAGGAGGCTTTCATAGGGAAGAATCCAGATGTTAGTCACTTCAGGATATTCAGGAGTTTGGCATATTTCCATATTCTTGGAGATACATGTACAAAGTTAGATCAGACTGCAGAGAGGGGGTAATTTGTTGGGTACAATGAGACCTCAAAGGCATACAAGATTTTCATTCCGGGGACTAAAAGAATTATTGTCAGACAGGATGTCAAGTTCATGGAGGACAAGGCATTCAGGAGATCTAGAGATTTGCCAGTAGATGGTCAAAGTGAGCAGCTAATAGAAGCTCCAAGACCAAGTCAAAGGCAACAAAGCTCAAGTACAGTTACCAGTACGAGTGTAGACTCAGTTAGTGAAGATTCACAGAGTATGAAGCAACAGGTGCAACAAGAAATGCATCTAGAAGGCTTAAAGGTTGACATTTCATCCTCTACAGTTGGTAGTGGGAAACATGTGGTTCCAGATACACAAAGGGATACTCAAGAGTTTGTGGGAGCTCCTAGGAAGAGTACTAGACAATGAAGACAACCAGCCAAGTTCAATGACTATGTGGCATTAGTTAGTCAGTTGGTAGATAGTGAACCTTCTAGCTATCAGGAAGCTATAGAACATCAGGTATGGCAAGATGCTATGGTTGAAGAATATTCTTCAATAATGCAGAATGATGTGTGGGAGGTAGTACCTAGACCAACAGATAGGGCTATAGTTGGATCATACTAGATCTATAAGATAAAGCATGGTGTAGATGGTAGCATCGAGAAATACAAGGCAAGGTTTGTGGCAAAGGGGTTCTCTTAGAAGGAGGGAATAGACTATGAGGAGACATTTGCTCCAGTTGCCAGGTATAGTTCTATACGAGCTATAATCTCACTTGCAGCACAGATGGGATGGCAAATCCATCAAATGGATGTCAAGAAAACATTCCTTAATGGTGAGTTGAAGGAGGAGGTATATATAGAACAACCAGAAGGCTTTGTAGCACACAAAAAAGAGACCCACGTGTGTTGATTGAAGAAAGCATTGTACGGACTCAAGCAGGCTCCTAGAGCGTGGTATGAGCACACTAATACATACTTGTAGAAAATGGGCTTTGTGAAGAGTGAAGCTGATGCTAACCTCTACTACTTGATGGTTGGGGGTGAGATTATCATTCTTTTTCTTTATGCGGATGATCTATTTCTTACAGGTTCACTAGGACTCATAGTGGATTGCAAGAGGAACCTTGCAGAAGAGTTCGAGATGAAGGATTTAGGACTTAAGCACTAGTTTCTAGGCATGGAAGTGTGGCAGACAAATGGGGAGATTTTTCTTGGTCAAGGGAAATATTGCATTGAAATCTTGAAGAAATTTGGGATGGAGGATTGCAAAGCCATGTCTACACCCATGATTATGAATTGGAGGAAGGTAGATACATCTAAGGAGAAGGATGTAGATCCCACTTTATATAGAAAGTTGATTGGTTTGCTTATGTATTTGGTCAACACTAGGCTAGATATAGCATTTCTAGTTAACTCTCTTAGTCAGTTCATGGTTGAACCAAAGAGAATACATTGGATAGCAGCTAAGCATGTGCTACGTTACTTGTGTAGTACAGTCGAGTATGGGATCAGATATGTTCGAGGTGAAGGGATCAGGTTGATAGGCTATACTGACATAGATTGGGTAGGAAGTACAACAGACAAAAGGAGCACTTCAAGGTGTTGTTTCAGCTTGGGATCAGGAGTTGTATCTTGGTTCAGTAGGAAGCAGAAGTCTATGGCTCTAAGTTCAGCAGAAGAAGAATACATAGCAGCTAGCATGGCGACATGTGAAGCTATATGGCTTCGAAAGTTGTTATTAGCCTTGTTTGGTCAGAAGGTTGAGACTACTGTCATACATTGTGACAGTCAGAGTTGCATCAAGTTGTCTGAGAATCTAGTGTTTCATGATAGGTCTAAACATATAGATATCAAATATCACTTCATTAGAGATTGTGTACAAAGGGGAGTTGTTCAGCTACAGTACATACCTATAGAGGAGCAGCTAGCAGACATTCTGACTAAGGCATTGGGGAAGGCAAAATTTATCTTCTTTAGAGATAAGTTAGGTGTCCTGCAAAATAGCTTCCTCGCTAAGAGGGAGTGTTAATTATTGTTAGTTGGACAGCTATTATTTCTGACCCGAAAATAGCAGTAGTATTTATGGGTAGCTTGGACAACTGTTTGTCCTTATCTATGTATAGCAGCATTAGTTATGGGTAGTTTGGACAGTTGTTTGTCAACTTGTCAAGAATTAGTAAATGGTTATTGCAAGGATAATTATTTACTAATTTTAGTGATTCCCTTTTGGACACCTTGCAACCAATTTTATTGTTGGCTGTCGAGTTGTCTTAATCTCAACCGTCGATTGTAAATCAATCGCGGTCGTTGGTTTACCAATAGGAGTAGTATAAACGGAGGTCAGGGGGGCATTTGGAGACATAAGCTTTCGATAAATGTTTGCAGTGTTAGCAAATAGTCTTGCAGTGTTAGCAAGGGTGCAGTGTTAGCGTGGGAATAGCAGTGGGGATATGAGCGGGAGAAATTAGAAGGTTGTTGGAGTTCTGCTAGTGAGAGGCAAGGAATTTTGTATCTCCTAATTTGCTGAAGTTTAATATAATTCCTCATCTGTAGAACTAGTTTTCCTTTAGGGGTTTTTCTAGGGACAATTTGTCAGAAAATATTGTGTTCATTGTGTTGTGCATTTCTTTCCATATTTTATAAGTGAAGTTGCAGTTGTGTTATTTTTTGATATTAGTTGGGAATTCATTTTCAGCAGTTTAATAATCATTTATGATAGGAGATTAATAATCAGTGGTTGCAATAGTTAGATTTTTCAAAGTACTGATTATGTTGCTCATGATTACGTTGATGGTCCATGTCTCAGCTGACTGCCACAACTCGCCTGTTCTGTGTCCACTAAAGGAGAAGTGGGCAGTATGAGACGAGGAGAAAATTAAGGCTCATTTCCACAACTCGCCTGTTCCGTGTCAATCATCATACCACAAGTTGGCATCCTTAGACAAATAAAACTAGATCTCTTCTTCTTCTCCCTCCTTTCACCATTTCCTTTCACATCCACTGCATACAGATTACTCATTTTCTTGCAAATAAAACTTCACGCACCTTTTACAATGGATGCGTTCCTTCAATTCATGTACTTTTCTACTTCTTAGTTGAAACAAGATTTATGGATCACAAGACCGACTGATGACTCTTAAACACATGATACAACTTTCAATAACTTTTATATCAATAGTAACGAAAATAGTTTAAATGAATGCACAAGATATCCCAGAGATTCATACACCTGATTATATTTAGTACCTATTTTGGAAATTTACGGCTGAACAACTTTTTATTCCAATTGAAAAAAAAGATACAAATCTAAGTTCTTAATTCAAGGCGATATTAAATTCACTTGGTTGACATATCCACGAGGCCAGGCACCATATTTGCATTTAATACAATGTCATATGTGATGCTTACAAGATTAAGGTCATACAATATCACCGTCTGAAATAATACATGATGAAATTGATTTAACAGTATCTGAGGCATCCTTTCTACTATACTTTTCATACTTACACACAAATACATCATTTAAATTTTTTATTTAGAAAGCCTTTGTTTTCATACTTTTCTACTTCTTAGTTGAAAGAAGAATTCAGGGATCACAAGACTGACTAATGACTCTTACACACATAATACAACTTTCAATAACTTTTATATAATAATAATATAGCTTTCAATAACTTTTGTATCATAATAATGAAAACAATTTAAATCAATGCACAAGATATCTAGATTCATCAACCTGATTATATTTAGTACCTATTTTGGAAATGTACTGCTCAACAACTTTTTATTCCAATTGAAAAAAAATACAAATCTAAGCTCTCAATTGGGCCATATTAACTTATATACAGTTATATATATATAATATGCCGAGAGTCATCCTTCTTCAGGCACTTATTTTAATTCAAATTCTATGATTTTTTTTGTAGGTTAGGACTTAAATAAAATAGGTGCCTTGAGAAGGATGACTCTCAACATATTATATATATAAAACTATATATAAGCTGGTAGCAGTGGTCACACAACATGGAAGACATTTTTAAAGAAATCCGGATGGTTATGTTAGGAGCAAGCAATATATTATTTTAATTTTAAATTAATTTCACTTTGAAGAAATTTGGATGATAATATATAATTATTTTTCAAAGTTTTATAAAATTGGTATCAAGTTATTTGTTTTTATTTTATTTTATTTTTTATAGTTGTATAAAGTTACTATAAAATTGTAGTTTTATAAAGTTGCATTAAGTTACTAAAAAATAATTTTATTTTATTTATATTTCTTTAAAGTTACTATAAAATTATTCTTCAACATTTTATATTTGAATTCTATGTATTGTGTTTTTTTCATAACTTCAATTTATTTTTTATATTTTAAGGATATTGTTACATAAAGTGTTATACCAATGAGTACAATTATAGTTAGGGTTATGGTTATGATTAGAGATAGGGTTAGGGTTAGGTTTAGAGTTTTGATTAGGGTTAGGTTTAGAATTAGAGTTAGGATTATAGTTATGGTTAGAGGTAGAGATAGAGTCAGAGTTAGGATAAGGGTTAGGGTTAGAATAAGAGATAGAGTTAGGGTTATGATTAGGATTACAGCTAGAGTTAAAGTTAGGGTTAGGGTTAGAAATATGGTTAGAGTTAGAGTTAGAATTAGAGTTTAGATTATTGTTAAAATTAAAGCTAGGCTTAAGGTTAGAATTAGAGGTAAGGTTAGAGTTAGAGTTAGGGTGAGAGTTAAGGTTAGAGTTAGCGTTAGGGTGAGAGTTAAGGTTAGAATTATGGTCAGGGTTAGGATTAGATTTAGTGTTAGAGTTAGAGTTATGGTTAGGAATAGGATTAGGGTTAGGGTTAGAGTTAGAGTTACAGTTAGGGTTAGGGTTAGAATTACAGTTAGAGTTAGAGTTAGAGTTGGAGATAGAGTTAGAGTTAGGCTTATGGTTATGGTGAGAGTTAGAGATAGAGTTAGAGTTAGGGTTAGGGTTAGGGTTAGAAGAAGAGATAGAGTAAGGGTTATGATTAGGATTAGGGTTAGAGTTAGAGTTAGGGTTAGGGTTAGAAATAGGGTTAGAGTTGGAGTTAGAATTAGAGTTAGGGTTATGGTTAGAATTAAAGCTAGGGTTAAGGTTAGAATTAGAGGTAGGATTAGAGTTAGAGTTAGGGTGACAATTAAGGTTAGAATTAGGGTTAGGGTTAGAGTTAGGGTTAGAATTAGGGTTAGGGTTAGGATTAGATTTAGTGTTAGAGTTAGGGTTATGGTTATGCATAGGATTAGTGTTAGGGTTAGGGTTAGAGTTGGAGTTAGAATTAGAGTTAAGAGTTAGGGTTACAGTTATGGTTAGAGTTAGAGATAGAGTCAAAGTTATAGTTAGGGTTAGGGTTAGAAGAAGAGATAGAGTTAGGGCTACGATTGAGATTAGGGTTAGATTTAGAGTTAGGGTTAGGGTTAGAAATAGGGTTAGAGTTAGAGTTAGAATTAGAATTAGCGTTATGGTTAGAATTAAAGCTAGGGTTAAGGTTTGAATTAGAGGTAGGGTTAGAGTTAGAGTTAGGGTGAGAGTTAAGGTTAGAATTAGGTAACATTTAGAGTTAGGGTTAGAATTAGGGTTAGGTTTAGGATTAGATTTAGTGTTAGAGTTAGAGCTATAATTAGGCATAGGATTAGGGTTAGGGTTAGAGTTACAGTTAGGGTTAGGGTTAGAGTTAGAGTTAAAGTTAGAGTTAGAGTTAGAGTTAGGGTTGTAGTTATGGTTAGAGATAGAGATAGAGTAAGAGTTAGGGTTAGGGTTGGGGTTAGGGTTAGAAGAAGAGATAAAGTTAGGGTTACAATTAGGATTAGGGTTAGAGTTAGAGTTAGGGTTAGGGTTAGAAATGCAGTTAGAGTTAGGGTTATGGTTAGAATTAAAACTAGGGTTAAAATTACAATTAGAGGTAGGGTATGAGTTAGAGTTAGGGTGAGAGTTAAGGTTAGAATTAGGGTTAGCATTAGAGATAGGGTTAGAATTAGGGTTAGAGTTAGGATTGGACTTAGTGTTAGGGTTAGAGTTAGGATTAGGCATAGGATTAGGGTTTGGGTTAGACTTAGAGTGAAGATCGGGGGTAGGGATAGGGATAGGGTTAGGGTTAGGATTAGGGTGAGTTAGGGATAGAATTAGGGTAAGAATTAGATTTAGAGTTAGAATTAGGTTTAGAGTTAGGGTTAGTGTTAGACTTAGGGTTAGGGTTAGAATTACGATTAGAGTTAGGGTTATGTATAGGGTTAGGGTTAGGGTAAGAAATAGAGTTAGACTTAGAGTTAGAGTAGGAGTAGAGTTAGAATTAAGGTTTTTGTTATTATTGTGGTTAAGGTTATTTTTGGGTAACTATTAGGTTAATTGTTTTATGTGGGATAGTCCTATTAAAATGCTCATGATTAGTGCTATTATGAAAAATATTAGTATATTTTTTGAAATGTACTCAATCCTTATCCCATCCCTTCCCACTTTTTCTAGAGATAGAGTTATCATTAGGAATATGGTTAGCAGTATAGTTAGACTTAAGTTTATGGAAAGACTATATGGTTAGAATTAGGGTTAAAATTTGACTTAGGCTTAGGTTTAGACATATGGTGAGAGTTAAAGTTTGACTTAGACTTGCAATTATAGTTAGACTTATCTTTATGAATATGGTTAGGGGTATAGATAGACTTAAGTTTATCAAAAAACTATATGTAAGACTTAGGGTTAGAGTTTTAGTTAGGATTATGTTTACACTTAGGGTTAGGCTTAGAGTTTGATGTAGACTTAGGATTAGAGTTGTAGGTACATTTATGATGATATCATGTTTACCTAGCACATGCCTCTTAGCGTAATACTATGGAAATTAAGTATTGTGATGTTCCTTAAGTTGTATTTTTATCTTGCAATTATATTTATAATTAGAGTATTTCTTAGTGAGAATTAGTGTTATCATGCATTCCTATCTAGCATGTATAGTTAGCTTTTTTTTTTTATGTAATGGTTAAACATAAAATAATTATAAAATAGACACAAGTTTAGTGTTATAATTTGCATTAAAAATTGTAATGAATTTTTTTCTATGGAAACATGACATTATTATGATCATTCAAAGACACTAAATAATAAGAAAACATAATTTTGAAACACCTAGTACAAGTACATTGTTTCAAAGTAATAAAGCAAAGATTTGACACAAAATAGAAGTATAATTAATGATGCATTTTTGTAAAGTTAGTCATAATTACATTATTTGAGTACATAATTGATGTTTAAGGCCTCTCAATCTCATTTGGTCTTCCTTTCTATTTAAAAGTTTGTATCAATTGCTTAAAATTAGAATCACAAAGTACAAGGTTACATGTTGAAAATATTTTAAATTACAATTGAAATAAACATGAACATTATTTTCAAAATGGATGTTATTATTCTCATAAATAGATCAAAGGAGATGTATATCTCATAGAAAAATTATTCGTATAAAGATAGGTTAAAATTGGAAGATATCAATTCACTATATGGAGAACATTTCTCCGTAATAATGTAAGTACACCAAATATTCCTCAGAGATCAAAATTGTATTACAAACTTTTTTTGTTAAATGATCATTATGCACAAATCTCACAACATCTTCCATCTCTTTTATCTCCACTTCTTGTACATCATCAGTTGCCTAAGTTGCATTTTCAAGAACTATGAGCATTGTTATACACAACTCTTTAATTACCCATTTTCACTTGTTAAACTCTATCTCATAAAATTATTTGAGCCAATGAAAGCTATTGTACTCATGTCAATGATCCTTGACTCTCTATCAGAAGCTACCATATTTGAAACAAAATATAAAGGAATAATTAATATTTCCAAAGTTCCATACATAAATAGTTTATAAGAACAAAAGTATTAAATATTAAACATGAAAAAAACTAACATGCATTTGTATAATGCATATTAGTTTTCCTATAACCTAACATTCATTCTAAAATGAAAATAAAATACAACATTCATTCGAAAATGTAATCTAACGTGCATTCCAAAAACTATTGTAAATTTAACTACTATTAAAATCAACATGAAGTTTGTGATGCATTGCAAATAAAAACATGAAATCTAACATACATTCTAAATACTATTGTAAATCTAACTACTATTAAAAAATACATAATATAAATCTCTTACTTTCCTTTTTGATGTGGTTTGTTCATCTTCTAATTTGGAAAAGTCATCTCCAAACCTCCTTTTTTTATTCTCCAAACTAACCTTCTTATTTTGTAAACCCTCTTCCTCCGCACAAAGTTTCTCTTCCTTCTCACAATGTCTCTATTCTTCCACTCTTTTCCATTCTTCGACTTTTCTCACAATATCGCTATTCTTCCACACTTCTCTCTTGCCTTTGTTTTCAATTCTTTTCAAATCAAATGGAAAGAGAAATAAGTGTTTTATATCTACAAAATGATTCTTCAAGTTTCCATTGAGACTTTTCAAGTTCCAACTCTTCATCTCCACAAACTTTCTAAATGACTAAAAGAAACCACCACTAAATGAGAGAAGGTTTAATGTAGTGGCATTATTAATAAAAAGCTATTATTTTTATTTTTATTTTTAAAAAGGTGATGGGCCTCTTGGTGTAAATTAGTATTTACTATTTACACCTACTTAAGTTTACTTAGGTTAACAGATTATTTTAATATTTCTTTATTAGTTACCTAGGAGTATGTGCACTCTTGTGAACTGTCATGTTGACAACATAGGAGTCTGCACCTCTTTTAAGCACATGTTGTCTACAACACAAAAGTCTTCTACATACATATGACACCTCATCATTCTTATCCATTCATCTAGAATGTTGGATAAGGTGCTTAGTTGTCAATACTTATCTTATCTCCTGGTTTTTTTTGGAGACATTCTAGGTGCTTCCTGAGAGGCCTTTATATACAGGCACTCCTAGTGTGTTTGCACATCACATACTAAATAGAGAAATGTATTAGAGCATACTCTGATTATTTGATCATATCCACTTTCTAGTCTACAATTGTGCTTGTGTTTGAGTTCTTAGTTCCTATGTGATTTTTGACCTTAGTCAAATTCTTACATGGTTTAAGAGCATGTACCCTTGCCTTTGTTTCTTCCAAAGGGGAGGAACATCATACAAAGGTCATGGATCAACTCCTTCATTGGAGAATTTCTCACTAATCACCACACTACCTTTAGTGGGGGAGGACTACCTCATCTCCTTCTTCTCCTTTTTAGGGGGGACTTTTTCCTCTTAAGAGATTTTGTCCTTCTCCATTTTTTTTGTATATACTTGATGTAAGTCGTAATGGGGGGGTCTTGATTACTCCATCCATCCATGCATCCCTTTTCATCTCTCCTTTTGGGGGAGGGTTTTTCCCATGAGGTTTTCCCTCTTTCCCCATTTTATGAGAGATTTTGAATCTTCATTATGTACATGGGTACCTAACATGGCCTAGTAGTTGGGATCCATCGTGCATATCATCCTAGTTTTCATAAGCTTAAGGGCATTCCCCTAAGTTACACTTAAGGCAGGGGTGTTGGTGTAAATTAGTATTCACTATTTACACTTACTTAAGTTTACTTAGGTTAATGCATTATTTTAATATTTGTTTATTAGTCACCTAGGAGTATGTGCACTCTTGTGAATTGTCATGTTAACAACATAGGAGTCTACACCTCTTTTAAGCACATGTTGTCTACAATACAAGAGTCTTCCACACACATATGAAACCTCTTCATTCTTATCCATTCATCTTGAATTTTGGATAAGGTTCTTAGTTGTCAATACTTATGTTATCTCCTGGTTGTTTCTGGAGACATTCTAGGTGCTTCCTGAGAGGCCTTTATATAAAGGCACTCCTAGTGTGTTTGCACATCACATACTGAACAGAGCAATGTATTAGGACATACTCTGATTAATTGATCATATCCACTTTCTAGTCTACAGTTGTGATTGTGTTTGAGTACTCATTTCTTGGGTGAATTTTGCCCTTAGGTAAATTCTTACATGGTACCAAAGCTATACCAAATTCTTACAGGACCACTACCCGCACCACCTGACATTCATCATTGTTTCCTAATAAAAATAGACATGTGGCAATGGGTGACCAACCCCTACCACCACTCTACTCTCCTTCCCCTCCCCGCAGTGATATCACTGTTGTCAGCGACAATGCTACCAGTGGCTAGATGTGTGCAACTTTCTACTTTCTTTCTTGTTTGTTTTTTAATTTTTTTAATTTTTTAAAAATTATATATATATATATATATATATATATATATATAAAGTTCAATTTTTTATTTTTTATATTTTTTTTAATATTTAATATTTTTTTACTCATTGTTTAAATCATAATGAATGTTTAAACACTTCAAAAGACCAACAAGGAAGTTGAAACAAATAGTTTTCCACCTACATTGCACTCATCAATGAAATAAATTGCCTTCTACCACCACAATTTTAATTGAACTCATTAAATTCTCCAATGCCAAATGGCATTTGATACTTTTATTTTGTTTTTAGTATTTAATTCTTTTGTAAGTGCCATCCAATCTTTTTCCCTTACATGAATTATTCCTTGGAATATTCTCAGGCTTGGAACTGTTTCTCCCATTGTATATGCCTCTTAGGATAATTAAATTCACTTTTTTGACATATCTACGAGGTCGTGCACCACATTTACATTTAATACAAAATACATATTTGATGCTTACAAGATTAAGGTCATACAATATGCCATCTCAAATAATACATGATGAGAATGATTTAACAGTATCCAAGGCATCTTCTTTACTATATTTTTCATACTTACACTCAAAATACTCCATTTACAATTATTATTTATAAAGACTCTATTTTCACTCATGCAATTGTCCAAATTTTATACTTACAACTTGATCACATAGTTCGTTGCCAAATAATTTCTTCAATCGAACATGCATTTTGTATACCTTCATTTGTTATAATTAGACTATTTTTATAGCTTACTAATTTTCTTACTAATCATCCTTCTAGAAAAATAGTCATTTTCATTTCACTAACAATCATTTGTAAGATATAATATTTAATTTTTACAATCCAGGCTAAGATAGATAAATAGACACTAATTTTTAGAAAAATCACTTTTTCCAACCATATATATAAAGTTTTATTATGGTTGGAAGAGTCAAATATTTTCTCAAAAGTTAAATTTAGTTTAGTATGTGTGCATATATGTATGTGTATATGTATTCATGTATGTATGCATGCATGCATGTGTGTGTGTTTGTGTATACATATCTATAGATGCGAATTCACATATGTATGTGTGCTTGTGTGATACCACATTGTATTGTCAAATTTATCCATAACATTATCTAAATAGATAAAATTATTTTTTTATTTTAAATTGTCAACTTCATAACTCATGCACCTAATATTTATTCCATCATAAAAAGAGTTAAAATCACAAGGATTATTGATACACTCAAAGTCCACACTACAATTTCTAATACACTAGCTTATATATACCTGTATATATTACACCAAGAGTAATGGTTCTCAAGGCACCTATTTTTATTTAATCCCAAGATTGTTTTAATCGCAATTGGGATTTATGAAAATAGGTGCCTCAAGAACAATTACTCTTGGTATTATATATATATATATATATAAGCTAGTGGCATTCGCAATGCAATAGGAAAAACATTTACTTTTTATTTATATTTTGATAAGGTTAATATAAAATTGTTAATTAACTTTTAATTAGAGTTGTATAAAGTTACTATAGAATTAGGCTTCAAAACATTTTTTTAAATTTAATATATAGAGTTTAATTTAAATTACAAAAAATATATTTTATTCTTGCGATATTGTATTGTTAAATGTTATACTCAAACATAGATATATAGTTAGGGACAAAGTTACCATTACCATTAATGTTAACCTTAGGGATAGAATTAGGGTTACGGTTGGAGTTAGGGTTATGAATTGAGTTATGGTTAAGGTTAGGGTTAGGGTTTGGGTCAGGGTTAAGATTAGAGTTAGGGTTAGGTTTTGAGTCAAGATTAAAGTTAGGGTTAGGGTTAGGGTTAGAGTCCAATTATGGTAGAGTTATGTTTATGATTAAGGTTAGGGTTAGAGTTATGCTTATGGTTAAGGTTAAGGTTATAGTTATGCTTATAGATAGGGTTAGGGTTCAGGTTATTGTAGGGCTAGGGTTAGGGCTTGAGTCAAGGTTAAGGTTACAGTTAGGATTAGGGTTAGGGTTTGAGTTAGGATTAAAGTTAGGGTTAGGGTTAGGGTTAGAGTCCAATTATGGTAGTGTTAGATTTAGGGTTAGAGTTTGGGGTAGACTGATATTTATGATTAAGGTTAGGGTTAGAATTATGCTCATGTTTAAAGTTAGGGTTAGAGTTATGGTTATGGTTATGGTTACGGTTAAAATAGGGCTATGGTTAGGGTTAGGGTTAGGGTTTGAGTCAGGGTTAAGGTCAAAGTTATGGTTAGGATTAGGGTTTGAGTTGGGAATAAAGTTAGGGTTAGCATTATGGTTAGAGTCCAATCATGGTAGAGTTAGGGGTAGAGTTATGTTTATGGTTAAGGTTAGTGTTAAGGTTAGGGTTAGGATTAGAGTTAGAGTTAAGGTTAGAGTTAAGGTTAGAATTAGGGTTAGGGTTTGTGTTAAGGTTATGGTTAGGGTTGAAGTTAGAGTTAGGGTTAGCATTAGGATTAAAATTAGGGTGAGAGATAGGGTTTGAATTAGGGTTAGAGTGAGAGTTAGGGTTATTGTTAGGGTTAGGGTTAGAATTAAAGCTAGAGTTAGGGTCAAGTATAGAGTTAGAGTTACATTTAGGGTTAGATTTAGGGTTAACCTTAGGGTTAGGTTTAGAATTACAGTTAGAGTTAAGTTTAGGGTAAGGGTTAGAATTAGGGTTACAAATATAGTTACGATTAGACTTGGAGTTAGGGTAAGGGTAAGGGTAAGAATTGGGGTGGGGGTTAGAATTAGGGTTATAAATATAGTTAGGGTTAGGGTTAGGGTTAGGGTTAGAATAAGAGTTAGGGTTTGACATAGAGTTAGAGTTAGAGTTATAGTTAGAATTAGTTTTAGAATAAGGGTTAGAGTTAGAGTTAGAGTTAGGGTTATATTTAGGGTTAGAATTAGAGTTAGAGTTAAAGTTACAATTAGTTTTAGGGTTATAGTAAGGGTTAGGTTTAGCATTATGGTTAGGGTTACAATTAGAGTTAGAGTTAAAATTAGAGGTAGTGTTAGTGTTAGTGTTAGTATAAGTGTTAGAGTTAGAGTTAGAGTTAGAGTTATAGCTAGAGTAAGAGTAAGAGTTAGAGTTAGAGTTAGAGTTAGAGTTAGAGTTAGAGTTAGAGTTAGAGTTAGAGTTAGAGTTAGAATTATAGTTAGAGTTAGAGTTAGAGTTAGAGTTAGAGTTAGAATTGGGGATAGGGTTACGGTTAGTGTTAGGGTTAGAATTAGAGTTAGAGTTAGGGGTCTAGTTAGAGTTAGAGTTAGAGTTAGTATTAGATATAGAGTTGGGGTTAGGTTTAGATTTACGGTTAGGGTTAGCATTACTTGGTTAGATTTAGGGCTAGGGTTAGAGTTAGAGTTTGGATTAGGATTAGAATTAGGGCTAGGGGTAGGTTTAGAGTTATATATAGTATTAGGGTTAGGATTAGGGGTAGTTTTAGAGTTAGAGTTAGGTTTAGTGTTAATGTTAGGGTTAGGGTTACAATTAGAGTTAGAGTTAGAGTGAAAGTTAGAGTTAGAGTTAGCGTTAGGGTTAGAATTAGGGGTAGGGTTAGAACTAGAGATAAAGTTAGAGCTAGAGTTAGAGTTAGGGTTAGAGTTAGAGTTATGATTAGAATTAGTGTTAGGGTTAGGGCTAGGCTTAGGATTAGGGTTAGGGTGAGAATTAGAGTTAGAGTTATAGTTAGGGTTAGAGTTAGGATTAGAGTTGTAGTTAGGGTTAGAATTAGGTTAGGGTTATGGCTAGAATTGCGGTCAAACTAAGAATCAGGATTAGAGATAGGGTTATATAGGTTAGGGTTAGGGGTGGAATTAGAGTTATAGTTAGAGTTAGAGCTAGGATTAGGGTTAGTGTTAGAATTAGGGTTACAAATATAGTTAGGGTTAGAGATTGAGTTAGAGTTAGGGTTAGGGTAAGGGTAAGAATTAGGGTTAGGGCTAGAATTAAGGTTACAATTATAGTTAGGGTTAGAATTAGGGCTAGGGTTAGGGTTAGATTTAGAGTTAGGGTTTGAGCTAGAGTTAGAGTTAGAACAAGGGTTAGAGTTAGAGTTAGGGTTTGAATTAGGATTAGGGTTAGGGTTAGCACAAGGGTTATAGTTAGAGCTAGGGTTAGCATTAGGGTTACAGTTACAATTAGGGTTAGTGTTAGTGTTAGAGTTAGTTTTAGTGTTAGAGTTAGAGTTAGGGTTAGAGTTGAGGTTAGAATTAGAGATATAATTGAGGCTAGGGTTAGGGTTAGGGTTAGGGTTAGAATTAGTGTTAGAGTTAGGGATCGAGTTAGAGTTACAGATAATGTTGGAGATAGAGTTGGGGTTAGTGTTAGATTTAGGGTTGGGGTTGGAGTTAGGGTTAGATTTAGGGTTAGAATTAAGGTTTGGGTTAGGATTAGAATTTAGGTTAGCATTAGAGTTACAGTTAAATATTGTGTTATGCTTAGGATTAGCATTATATATAATGTTAGCATTAGGATTAAGTGTAGGGTTAGGGTTAGAGTCAGGGTTAAGGTTAGGTAGGGTTAGAGTTAGAGTAAGGGTTAGAATTAGGGTTAGAGGTATAAATAGAGTTGGACTTAGAGTTAGGGTTAGAGTTAGAATATGGGTTTAAATTAGGGTTTGGACTAGGGTTAGAATTAGCACTAGAGTTAGAATTAGAGTTAGGATTAGAGTTATAGAAAGGCTTAGGGTGAGCGTAAAATTAGGGTTAGGGTTAGAATTAGGATTAGATTTAGGGTTATAAAGTGTTAAGGTTAGGGTTAGGAGTAGAATTAGAATTAGAGCTAGAGTAAAAGTTAGGGTTATCATTAGGGTTAGGATTAGATTTAGAATTAGGATTAGGGTTAGAGTTAGAGTTAGAGTTAGAGTTAGAATTAGAGTTAGAGTTAGATTTAGAGTTAGAATCAAAGTTAGAGTTAGAGTTTGTGTTATTATTATGGTTAAGGTGATTTTTGGGTTACTAATCATATTATAGTTGATGTTACTGTTATTATTATAATTTATCTTAGTGTTAGGATAACTGTCAGGTTAAATTTTTATGCCAATTCGTTCTATTATAGTGCCCATGATTATTGTTATCATGATACAAGTTAGTAACCTTTTTAATAATGTAATCTCTCTCTCTCTCTCTCTCTCTCTCTCTCTCTCTCTCTCTCTCTCTATATATATATATATATATATATATATATATATATATATATATATATATATGTACATATATATGTACATATTATATATATATGTACAAATGTACATATATATATATATATATATATATATATATATATATATATATATAGATATGTGTACATATGTATATATATGTACATATATATGTACATATATATATACATATATATGTATATGTACATATACATATATATGTATATATGTGTGTGTGTGTGTGTGTGTACATATATATATATATATATGTACACAAACACACACACACACACACATATATATTCTCACTTATAAAATTTTTTTATTTCTAGTTAGTAGTACATATAGGGTTAGGTTAAGGTGTATAATTTAATAAATGCTTAGTATAGTCATATATAGAGTAAGAAGTATATATAGGATCCAAGGTTTACAATTTCATTTATATGGCATTTGGTGTTATGGTTAGGGTTAATAAGTGGTTAAATGTTATACTAAAATAAGAGACATGGTTAAGGGAAATATGAGATTTAGGTGTAGTGTTGGAGTATTTGGAGTACAACTATGGTCAAATTTGGGATATATGTTATACAAATGACTCAAATAGTGGAGAAATTTTAATTCATGAAACGGAAATTATAAGTCCCAACACAACTATTTAAATGATGTAAAAAAGTGTGAAAGAATATAAAAGAATCAATTTTATGGAAATTATTTCTCCATGATGATCTGAGAACATTATATATTGTTGAATTTTTAATAATGTTAATGCAATTTTTATTGCAATGATTAAGATTTATAATCACTAAATATGCACATCATTAAGGACATCTATGTAGACTTATGATTCTATTTCTTAATTAATATATTTAGTAGCCACATCCATTGAAGAAATGTTATGTACAACAATGAATTAATTTTTTCTTGTTCTCTTCTTCATGAAAGTTACATAGAAAAATGGGGAAACAAAACCACCAATACAACTAATTAGAAGTAAAATTCTGACAGTGGAGATAGAAATGAATTATATACAAAAAAGAATCTATGTAATGGTGTAAATACATGTCACATTATTCAATGATTAGGATTCTTTTGTAACCTTTATTTGAACAATGATTTTGAAAGACTTCTTTAATCATTGAGGGGAATCCATCCATTTTTGTAGATGTATCACATAGGAATTTTTATGCATCTTTTGTTTGTATTCCTTCCATTTCCTCAACGTAGTCAATTGGAAATCTTTCATTCTCTACAAATTTAATTATAATTATGCACATCTCTTTAATTATTTGTAGGCATTTGTCAAACTCAGTCTCAAGGAAATCATTTGATGTCATTGAAGTAGTTAGGCGAGTATCAAATAATATTTGATTCTCTATTCAAGGCATCCTTAACTCAAATAGTAATTTGCAAACTTATAAATAAGCATCAACATATATAAATAATTAGAATAAAAAAAGTATTAATAATTAACATAAATTCTTTCAAATGAATAATGTTCAAAATAACATAAATCAGAATCAAAACGATTTCAAAAAAAATATTTAGATTGTAATGTTTGAAATATGGTGGCATTGCCTTCCACTTTTCAAACATTACAAACATAAATATTAATAAAAATCTATATATACTATGAAAAATATTTAAATTAAACACATACATAATCTAATTAAATAATGAAAAATAATAAATTAAATATATGATTCATTTACATTAAATTAATCATTAGTTTAAATAAAATACAAATTTTATTCATAAGGCGACCTTGCCATCCACATTAATGATAAAATTTAATTATGAAACATCCAAAATATAAATATTTTGAAACATGCAAATATAAAACTATTATGAAACATGCAAACCAAAAGCATTTTGAATTATGCAAATATAAAACTAATATGAAACATGCAAATGTAAAACTAAATTGAAACATGCACATTAAAAATGTGCAAATGAAATGTATTATCAAATATCTAAATCAAATAGATTTTGAATCAATTTGAATTCTATATCTAAATCAAACATGCAAAGCTAGATTATATGAAACTTATCGAAATTAAAATTTAAATCAAAGGAGAATATTATAACTAATTTTGAAAGTAAATCTACATTTAAATGTAAATACATAACTAAATCTAAATCTAAATGCAAAACTAAATTAAAAATTAAAAAGTAACAGTAGAAATATCACATGCAAAATATTACTCGAAAAATTTAATCTACTTCTCTCCAAAAGCTTTAATCTGATCCAATAATCTCCACATCTTCCTCCCTGAAAAAACACAAAATGAAAATGAAATGATGAGCATTTGTTTTATAACCTATGAGAGACTCATGATATCCCCCAATAGATGTCTTTTGACATTCCATGAATTTGTTTCAAATTCCCCAACTCCCCACAAAAAAAAAGCCATGAATGTGCATGCAAAAACATATCTAACAAAAAGAAAATGTTTTGTATTTAAAAATTGAATGAAATTATTTCAGTCCAATTTTTTTGGGTTCTATTGTTTCAGCCTTATTTTTTTGGGTCCTATTTTTTGGTCCTTTTTTTGGGGCCTTGTTATTTCGGTATCCATTTGGCTTCATATTATTTTGGCTAGCTATTATTTCAAGAATATTCTTCTATTTTATAATTTTATAATTGATAAAATATATAGTAATTATATGATTCATCTACTTGAAATAAATCATTAGCTTTATAAATTTTATTGATATGGTGGCATTGTCAAACATATCTAACAAAAAGAAAATGTTTTGTATTTAAAAATTTAATGAAATTATTTCAGTCCTATTTTTTTGGGTTCTATTGTTTCGGCCTTATTTTTTTGGGTCCTAGTTTTTTGTCCTTTTTTGGGGCCCTGTTATTTTGGCATCCATTTGGCTTCATATTATTTTGGCCAACTATTATTTCAAGAATATTCTTCTATTTTATAATTTTATAATTTATAAAATATATAGCAATTATATGATTCATCTACTTCAAATAAATCATTAGCTTTATAAATTTTATTGATATGGTGGCATTGTCATCTACATGAATGATAAAATTATACTTTGAAACGTGCAAATGTAAAACTATTATGAAACATTCAAATCCAAAACATGCACACCAAAATTATTTTGAAATATACAAATCTAAAACTAATATGAAACATGCAAATCTAAAACCAATTTGAAACATGCACTTTTAAAATATGCAAATGAAATGTATTTTAAAATATATGAATCAAATAGATTTTGAATGCAAATCTAAATCTAAATCAAACATGCAAGACTAAACTATTAAATGCAAGCCTAAATAAATTTGAATAGAATTCTAAATCTAAATGAAACTATTTAAAATTGAAATATAAAATCAAAGTAGAATATTATAACTAATTTTGAATCTACATCTACATCTACATCTAAATCTAAATGGAAATCTCAATAAAAAATAGAAATCTCACTTGCAAAAAAATTACTCCAAAACTTCAATCTACTCCTATTCAAAAACACAAATCTAGTCGTCCAATAATCTCCACCTCTTCCTTCCTAGAAAAGCATAAAATGAAAATGAAATGAAGAGTCTTTTTTTATAACTTGTGAGAGGCTCCTCATATCCCCAAATGGACATCTCTTCACATTCCATGAATTTGTTTCAAATTTCCTCACTCGCCACAAAAAATAAGCATGAATGTGGATGCAAAATTATATTTAACAAAAATATAAATCATATTGAAATTATTTTGGCCCTACCTTTTTGGGCCCTATTTTTTAGGCACATATTTTTTGGGCACTATTTTTCTGGGTCCTACTTTTTTGGGACATATTTTCTTAGGCCTATTATTTTAGCCAGCTATTATTTCGAGAATGCTTTTTGTATTATATGATTTAAAAGTTTGTGACCAGTCCAAGTTCTTTTTTGTTGAAAAAGATTCTTTTTTGGTATATTCTCATGTTGGACATGCATGCTATCATTTTATAGAATGCCTCTTGGAATAAAGATAGTCATAGAAGAATAAGGAAATACATTAATTCTCATAATCTACATGAATAAATAGACATTCAATTGAAGATATTATAATATCAAAATATAAGATAATGTATCACCTCCATTCATCAGTCTTAGAATGTTATTCATGAATTTTGAAGGCCACTACTTTTGTAATGCCCTACTCGGCAACCTACGTAGAAAGAGAATGTGTTAGATGATGTAGATGGAAAGAATAGTTTGAAGGGTTTGAGATTTGTTTTTTAAAGGAAAATATTTATGAGTTTTGTCAATTATAACTTAATTTGGAGAAGAACATTAAAAACTATTTTTAAATAGTTTTTACCAATGTTAAACTTTTGTATTTTTATAAACTGAGTTTGTTTTGTAATTAAAATGAAAGAGAGTAGTATCACATATATTATTATGGTTGGGTTGCAAGAGGGAGAATGTTAAAGATGAAATCCAATAGTCATTGAGTCTTTTTACTCCTCATATTCAAGAAAATGCTATTGTATACATTTGTAAAAGAATCTTGACTATTGCATTGTAAATTGTGGAGAGTTTTATCTCAGAATAGGTAATTAAAAAAAATATTGTTTTGGTTGAAGAGTGGGTCATAAATTTGTGTTTTTTTTTTTAATTTCCATTTTAATTTTTCATTTGATGTTTTAATATAGTCAACCAAAAATATTATTAATGTGCCATACAAATAGCTAATGATAGTAAAATTTGATATAGGTATACATTTTATGTCAATTACTTAAGGAAAGACACCATTTGTTAAACATAAACTTAAGAGGAGGATTGATTATATGATGATTAGACACATGGTATTAGAGCTCCAGATCTTCATGCCCTTATTCTATTTATGAGAGGTCTGGCTTGGCTTTCAAAAAAAATTGACACAAAAATTGAGTTTTTTGGGCACACATATTGAAATTTTTTGGCATGAAAATCAAGATTTTTGAGCACCCAAATTGGGATTTTTTATCATGTAAATCAAAAATTTTGAGTGCATGAATCAAGATTTTTCACATGTAAATCGAGATAGTTTTCGTATGGAATTTTCACACTTAGTGGGGTGATTTTTGATGTTGTTGGTCACACTTTCCAAGGCATTTTCTCATGGATATAGGGGTGGTAATTTTTAAAAAAAATTCATTCCAGCAATTTTTTCACCTTCGTGTGGTTTTCAAGGCATAACTTACTTATCGAATCTCTATTTTTCACAAAAGAGATATCGATAGAAAGAATTTTTGAAAACTGTTCTATTGGTGTAGGTTTTTTTAAAATTTTGGTACTCTTTTGATGGTTTTTTTGGTTGTCAAAGTCAGGATTTCTATTTTGTTATCTGGGATACATATCTTGATAAATTCTATTTTTTATATTCTACTCTAGGCACATCCCATTTAGTTCTTTTCCTTTTGTAATTCTGATGGATATCTTGGTTATTTTAGGTTTGTAGATCAATTTTTTTGCTTCAGGTGATTTTTCATGGTTTTTATTATCTCTTGTATTAGCCTTATGTCTCTTTTGATCTTTTTTGACATCATTTTGTAGTATTTTTGCAAATGCACCAAGACAAAGTGTCACTTTACTGCATTTTGGGATCTTGCATATATTTGTGTTTTGTTGTACTCATAGTATATTTTAAAGTTCCTTGGGGCATTGCATGTTGGCCATATTTTCCATCTTCCTTTGTGAATTGAGTGTTTGTTCAATGAAATTAGCCTCATAATGTGTTGATGAGATGTGCCAATATAGGTGTTTGTAATTTTTTTGCACTCTTGATGTTCCTGGTTCTTTCTGTAAAAGATATTGTATTTAGTTTCAGTGTTTATATCTTACCTCTCATCAATAGTAGTTTCTAGGTTTTTAGCTACTCCCTAAGTTTATCTTAATGGGGGTGTTAGAGTAATAAAGTATTTAATTATTAATTAAGCTATATTTATTTAATTATTAGGTCACTTATTATATCTATTTTTCTTATGCTAAACTTTAGGTATATAATAATTGATTCTTTTATCAATTATTATCATGCAACCTAGGTTTTACCCTAGTTGGGTTTTGATCTCCTCATATAAGGATTGATCTCTTTGTAATTTATTGATTCACTCTTGACAATAGAAATTTCTCATTTTTCTCATCAAGAATGTCTCATTTATGGATATAGGAATTCCAGCCTCCAAATCTTTTGCTTCTCTCTTTTTGTGATGAGTGTTTGCATTCAAGTGATTCTTGGGAACTGTGAGGATGATTTTTCATCAACTTCAAAACATCTTTCACATAAAACTATTTGGTTACTAAAATATAATGTAGGAATTCATTTCATATGAGGAAGGGATAGGAAAATGTAGTAAGGGTGAAGAATAGAATTATATCATATTGGTCAATGATAATAATTAACAAAACTCAATAAGACAATTGGCATAGTGTGCAACTTAATAGTATTCATTGAGTCATAAGTTCATGGAATGGAATGGTGGGATGGAAGACATGTGCACATTAACTACTAGCAATGATTAGAAGGGACAAATGAATAATAATTTATGGTAGATAATAAAATAACTTAACTATATAGTGTTAAAAATGATCACAACCATCTACGCATGAATGCAGAAGTTATATAAGGATATAAAACAAATAGGGATTAAGGGAACATTTGGAGTAGTGAGTGGATAAGTAAGCAAGATAGGGAAAATAAAAAAATCACAAAGAAGAAATCATGACATCCAATTATCCATACACCACTTGAAAAAAACCTAAATTGGAAAATAATAAGATTTTGAAGAATGCAAAAAATCAAAGAAATGAGAGGTCATTCATAGAAATCATTAAGAAAGATTATAATATGATATTCTTAGTTCCTATATATTATTTAGTCTAATTAGCTGCAAATATTAAAATAATTAATTTTGAATAGAAGCATATGGATTTAAAATTTGAGCACACAAATCATTATATCAGATAGTAAAAATCATCATTGAAAGCCTTATGATAGCCTCTATACACTATGAGTAATTAAATAATATTATAAAAAAACAATACATCAAAGTTATTAATTACTAGTCTAATATCTATTATAGGAGTTGATTACAATTGAGGGAGAAGTGAAGGTAGTTGTCCCAAATTTCTCGCATAGGTGAGTAGGGAAGATTCCATCATTCATGTGAGAATAATGTTAATTATTTACAATCATCCTTGTCTAATTTTTGTGAAGTTGTCTTTGTGCAATGTGTATTTCTGGTTTCTTAATTGTTATTGGAAACTATATATGCATTTTGGGTGCTCTAGAAGTCATGATAGCATTTCTTTAATTGTAATATAAAGAAGTGTTTTCAATAATCAAGGATAATCAGTTTACTCTTTAAGACTACACTACATGGCATTCATTTAATTTGGTATTGGTAATTAATCTTTAATTCAATAAATTAATATCATCTTTTTTCTTTCTATTCATTCCATGGAACTTATATCTTCGGTTAGGATAGTGGATCTAGTTAGGATATAAATTAAAAATGATTTTGAATGCTAATATTTATTGTTAGATGTTGTTGCATTCTCCAAGAAATATAGTGGCTCTCACTTACAGTTGACAATAATTCTATTTGCATGCTGTCAGCTACCCTCCTCTATAAAATTAATCCTCACATTGGTCATCCCTATCATAATAACTCAATGTGTAATTTGTCCTAACAATTGAAGACATAAAATTGGTTAATGATGAATATCATAGGTATGCCTTTAGCCAATTTGATTGTGTTATCCACAAATAAATATCATAGATGTGGCATGTTTTGGGTTGCTTCTAACATAAATATCTAATCCTAATGTATTATTAGTCACAACACTTAGAATTTTGCATTATTTTAAGATGCTTGATAAAATATTGTTATTTTTAAAGATGTATTGATTCATGTTTGAATATATAGAAATAATGTCCTCATCCTCCTTATGTGATGCAAACTTTAATGTTAGAACTTCTGCACCCTCTGGGAAGATGTTGAAAGAAGAGCTAGAAATGGAGAAGCTCATGCAATTTTTGAAGTATAAGAAGCCAACAGTCCTCCACTCTCCAAAGATTGAGACCCCACTCAAGAATTATAGAAATATTACTTTAAGAGAGTGGGGATAATTATAGGATATTTAGGAAGACTTGAGGGCCACAAAAGCAAAAGCAATATATTGGGCTTCCAAGTTGCCACCTCTTGATTAGTACAAACCATATATTTTCCAAGTTTCTTACAATTTATAGAGATTACTATCTAGTTCACAAATAATCACAAGCTACACAAAAAGATGGAGTTACAACTAGTAGGTGAATGACCCGTTATCATCATTGATATAGAATTGGTTGGGTTGGATCACCGCATCCTTGAATTAGGAGATAAAGACATCACAATAATTTGAGTAGATGCTCACAAGGAGTTTGAGAAAGAACAAAGGCTCATAGATCAATGAATAATTATTGGCTAAGAAAACCTAGACGAAATCCAAAAATTATCATTATCACTCATTATGGTGGATTTCATAGAGCCCATCTAGGCCTATATTTTCATCTTATGTAGGGTCATTGTGGAGCCAAGTGCCAAGTGGTTCATGCCTTGGAGAATGTATTAATTCATTTATTGTATTACAAATAAAGAATATGAATTATGATTGGTGTTCCATTATCTCTATTCATATCCAACAACAACTTCATCAGTTAGTGGAGAGGATCTAGTAGTTGAGCACCCTAACTTCATGCTTCTCAAAATCCTATGTGGAAATTTCAAATCTCTCCTATTTTTTATAGTAGCTTACTTGATAGGTTTCCTACTTATAACTAAGTTTTCAAAGCCACATCATCAAATATGATGCGACATCAGCATGATTTTTGCAAAGTTGTCCAAAACAACTGAAATAAAAAGTGAGACCATTGATCATGCAAAATGGGTACCCATACTTGCATAGCTGTTGTGGCATCACATCATTGGTTACATTTTAGAAAAAAAGGTACATTTTAATTAAATTTTGGATTTTCATCATTATATTAGAACAACTTCAAAGTCATATGAATTGGTACAATTTTGTCAAAAAAATTTGACATTAAGTCAGTAAGTGTAGGCATCAAGTAAACAATTCCTATCACAACCATTGGAACTTGTTCAAATACTGGGTCGTCTCCCCTACTTATTTTGAGTTAGAATATGTGGATGGACAGAAAGGTGTGCACTTCTTCTTTGAATAATTGACATGGATTTTTTGATTGGACTTGGCTTGTAGAAATTACATACTACTTTCCAATTTATTTGCAAATACCTTGATGCCAATCACTAATTTTTTCGGTTAGGAATTCCATGATGCAATAGAGGATTCCTTATGAGTTCTTTTGGTGGTGATGATAAGAAGTGCACTTAGGATGTTGACATTATTCCAAACCACCTCACTATGCCTCTTTGATGTGTATTACATTTATCATATGGTCACTATGTTTATTTTGGGTATATTTTACACATTGTAATGCTCCATTTCTATATTTGGCTAGTAAAGATTACAAAGAAGAGTTTTCTAACTAATTCTTTCCCTGTGGAGTTATAAAATTAGTTAGTAATATTAATAAAATATTTATGGGCCCATCCATTTTTTTTTAATGTGTAAGAGGCCAAACACAAGCTTAATTATTTTTATGTTGTGATTAATTTATTATTATTATTATTTATTAACCTCAATTAGACTTGAACCCAAGACCTCCTAGATAAGAGGCTTACCATTTATCATTTTGTTATAGACTCTCCCTATCTAGTCAATTTTTTTCTAGAAAAAATGATTGTATTAATTTTTTTTCTAAAAACAAGAAAACATATGATTGAATTAAAATTTCTCTTAAGATTCAAACACATTTCAACTGAAAGATCATCAAAAAATTCATTGATCCACTATTTCATTAAAAAAAACTACTCACTAGAACTTTGACTTTTGCCAAGTCTTGTAAAACTAAAAAAAATATTTTTTTAACTATTAAAAGTAAAACTCATAAAGTTTTTCAAGTTTTCATTTCTCTTTAACCTTAGGCATGTGTTTCTTTGACCCTTATAACTCATTTTTCTACATCCTTTTCCCTAAATCTATGGTAATATTTGTATTATTGTCTAGTATATGACATGATCTTATTGTTGAGTTTTCATTTTGCATGATGCTTAATGACAAGAATCCTTTCGAACTACTCTCTTGAAAAGATAATTTGAGGATCAACTCCAAGCTTCTGGGTGATCTTGCGACCTATTGGAATCCATTCAGTTGAAGATGAATGTGAATGTTCACGAGGAGGCCTTTGCTGGTTGAAAAACTTCAGATAAGATGTACAATCTTCTTACTATAAAAAGGAATAAAACACACACAAAAAGAAATATATTTTTGTATTTTCTATTTTTTAATGAATGTAATCTAAGAATATAGCTATATGAATTCCTAAATTAACCAAGTGTTTCATAAAAGAAAATAACAAAGATAGGGTAAAAAGAAGTTTAAGAAAATAACATAAAAAGTAAATCCTAATAGACATAAACTATGGAAAGAACATGTCAATGAGTTAAGCTTTCAAAAGGATCAATGGAAAACTAATGAAAGTAGGAGCAGTGCTTCCTTAATTCCACTGATGCAATCATCGATGGGAATTAAATAATCATAATATGTTTCACTTTTCATCAAATCATAAGGCCATGGAAAGTGTGCTCATGCAAGAAAAAAAGCTATGAAGGAACAATATGGTGATCTCCTCTTAAAGTATATATGTTAGTGGAATTTGTATAATGATAACAAACACCAGAATTAAAAGATTGCATGACCAAAAATAATGAAATAAACTTTTGACTCAATTACATCCCATGAACAATACATCTACAAAATATAAAACACTTAGGCAAGAATCACTACACTCCAAATGCAAGCACCAAAAACATATATTATTGCAAAATAATGGTAGTCCAGAATACATGTTACATTCCTGAATTTATAAGAAATATTCTCCTCAATTTTTGTTTAGAGTGAGAGATATCTTTATGCAATCATATGCTTGTAAACTAATAAAAAAAATTTATTTATGTACAAACTAACTATCTAACTAGTGCTTAGTAGGACTCCATCCATATTTATATCATTAATTGGATGCATGAGCCTTTATATGTCATAAAAACAAAAAATGAAATAAGAATAAAGAGAAAACCTTTGGTTGATGTAGAAGTGACTAGAAGTGGCAAAAATAGAAGCTCCATCTTCTCTAGGCATCCATAGGAGTAAAACTGTCATCACAATGTGCTTTCAATGCACGAAAACCTCTAAATTTAGAACTGGCAGTTAACTGCCAGCCCACCTCTAAGTTCTTCAAAATCTTCTAGAACACTATTAAAAAGTGCACCTATTCACAATTGCACTTTGTGTAACTGACATAGTAGTGTAGCTTGAAAGTTGGCTACAAAAAATGAAAAATTTTAATAACTATCAAAATTGAAATTATGGCTTCTAGACTTTGTTCCCCTTTTTACTAGAGCTATGTCTGGGTATTTAACCTTGATTTTTTGAATTATCATAGTGACTTGAGCTACATCTGGAAAATGTAAGGCTTCATATTTGTCTTTTACCTTCTTCCTATAGTTTTCAACCTCGATATGAGTCTCTTTGAAATCTCCTAATTTTACATCGAGATCTAACAATGCTTTCTCTGTTCTAAATGTTTGCATAATGTCATCATCATTAGTAGCTTCCTCAAAAGTCTTCCAAAATTTCTTGACTACTACCTCTATTGGTATTAACTTCTGCTGATCATCATCCTCATAAGTGTCTAAACAAGCATCACTATAATACTTCTCAGCTTCCAAAATTTTCTCTTGGGCTTGGTCCTTGAGCCTACAAATCTCTGCATGTAATGTTTCCATTACTTTATTGCCATTCGCAATCTTTTGAATCCAATCATCAATCTTGTCTAATTCCTCAACTCTATATACATCCATAAACATCTGATACCTTTGGCCTTTAATTTCTTATAACACCTACAAATCTTTCCCCCAGGTATGTATCTCATCCATAAGACCAAAATCTTGATTGAAAATGGCTACTAGCCTATCCACATTATCCTTCATGACATGTAAAAACTTCATATTTTCTTAAATAATCTATACACCTTTCTCTTCAAAACTTTCTCTCCCTTGTTGACAAGCTTTCAAAAATGGGTCAACGCTGACCATTTTCTTATCTCTTCTCTCAATTGCTACATTCAAAGTCTCCTTTGAATGCTTAGGGTGCAAGGGACCAAAAAATTTTCTTAGATATCCCTTTAGGATCTCATTTTTTTGCCAAAGTGTTATCAATTCCACCCAATGCTATTCTAAGCTCCCTAAAACCTCTTTCATTTCTATTGTAACCATTAGCTTAGTAGTCTCCAGTGTAGGTCTACCAAGCATAACCTCCTTGATCTGATAATCCTATTAAGTAAATTCTTCAACATTTGATTGTGGAGGAGGAATAGCTACATGAGAAATCAAATCCTGGCCCTAATCACACCTAATCAAGGCTAATGCCCATGCATCTTTTGGGGGTGATTTAGGAAACCTCAAAACTTCTATCAATTCCATTATATCCTCCTCTTCAGTGGTGAATCGCTACTTCTTATTCCTTATCACTTCCTTCCTTAGCCACCTTGGGATATGATGTATCAAGGATCTTTTTTTTGAGGATGACTTGGCTATGACTTTCCCCTTATCACTCCTCTCTAGAGTCCTTTCCTTTGATAGAATATTTGCACTAGGAGTCCCTGTATCCATAGAGTCTACTATCCTTACCTTGCTGCCTTGGGAAGTTTACTGAGGCTATTCAAATATAAGCCCTTCTTCTGACACTTCATCAATGGATACTTGTTCTGACTCTCCCTCTTGTCCCATTTGGACTTGTTCTCCTTCATTATTTGGTGGTAGAGGATTAGTCAATCCCTTGTCTACATAGAATGTGACTTTCACTTGGGATGAAAAAACTACCTCGGGTCCATGTGATTCAAGCAGTATCTGACTCTAATCCTCCTATTGAAGTTGTTTGGTTGGAGTGTCTCTTATCTTATCCTTGACCAAATTAGTACCCATGGGCATGAAAAAAAAGTTTGACATCTAAAATACATCAGTGCCCTCCACATCTTTCTCATCTTTTGATGTTCTAGTCCGAGCGGGTCACTTAGGAATAGATGAAGGTGTGATGGTGGAGCTTCTTCTTCATTCCTCCTCTATGGCTCTAGGAAGCTGAGTCTTTTGGTTCAAAGGTAAATTATCCTCTTCATCCTCTTCATTCTCTTCTTCTCCCTCTTCTAGGATAGGTTTGGGGATTGATGGGAAAGGAATTACTTTCTTGGTCATATTTTGCCTCCTCTTTACTAGAGTCTTGATCTTTCTTTTCTTCTTAGGTGCTGAAGAGGAGGCTTGTACCTACTACTGAGGTATTACTTGGATTTCTACTTCATCTCGTACTTGTCCTTTCTTAGAAGGTGGCACTTGAGGATTGCTTTAGGTTTTTGTAATTTCAACATTTTTTGACCCTTACACATTTTCTTTTCTAGTCTAGGTAGGTGCCTGAATTTCTTCCTCTTATGGTTCAGCTTGTTGAGGAGAATTCCTTTTCCATTATCCTTTATTTACCTCTACCCTTCTAAGCTTGATAATACCCAACTAGTATATCAAGTTGGTGCACCATTTTTGGTCTTACTGGTGATTGGGTTGTAAATGTAGGTACTATGACCTTTTCTCCTCAAACTTTAGCTAGGCGGGCTTGAGCATGGAAAATCAAATTTTCAGGAATTGGTTCAAGTTTGAAAGGCCTCTTGATCCAATAATTTGTCAAATTTATGAAGTTCCTTGCCGTATAATTAATGTCTGAGTTTCTCTTCCTTTTCAATCAAGACATTCATGATAGGTTGGTCACCAATCTCATCTCTGTTGAACAATGGATCAAGAAAATCCTCCATATCTTGTTGCATGATTTTCAATGGAATCTTTATCTTCAAATCCTTCTCTACTAGATAAAAATTCATCCTTCAATAATCACTTATGTGGACATCATAGTCATTTGTTGCATTCATCCAGTGATCTTCAATGTCATCTTCATGGTTAAATATTTTATCCACTTAGTATTGCCCTCTCTCGATGTTATCAAAATAAGGCCAAGGGGAAATATCATTATCCAAGGGATTCTGATCCCATTCACACTCAAAAGATGGAATATCCTACATCCAATCCACTCTAAAATGTCCTATAGTCATAGGCCATGTCCAACATATTTTATGTTTCTTTCTAACTCTGTCATATGCAGAAAAGAGTTGTCAAGAGATCTCCAAGAGAATAAGTTTGTCACTAGGATACCTATGTAGCTTCTTAGGGTTAAGAGTTTTACCCATTACCCTCAAATATCTAAATGTTTAGAACTTGATATAGTAAGCTTTAACTTCTAATATCTATGCAGCTGCCTCTCCTGATATTTTCTTCACATAATCCCCTTCTATAAACCAAATAATTGTGAATATGAAATCATCATTTATAATCTTATATTCTTTGCTTTGCACTTAAAGATTCTTGTTTACCAACTGAGGATATACAATGTAAGTCCATGTGTTCGCATCCTACATGCTACCCCTCTTATAGAGCCCTGGGTAATCCATTGCCCTTGTGGCTAACAAGTACACCAAGTATGATGCCATGTAAAATTTTCTATTGTTCTTTACCATCACCAGTTGCTCACCCAAGTTCTTACTAAGAGTAGAAGCCCAATCTAATGACATCTCTTCTTTCTTTATTGTCTCAATAAAATGCACTATAAAAATATTAAGGTGTCCAACTATCAGCAAACCCATAACTCTACTCAAGAGTATGATTGAATATCCAATATCTTCCTTCATATATCATCTTGTCATGTCTATTTTTTCCTCTTTCCTTCTTAGAGGATTCTTCTAAATAAGTTATGAAGATTGGATAATCTTAGAAGCTTCATCAATATGTTCCCTGTACCATCTCTCCACTTGCTGATAGGTTAGTCTAATGAATTGATCTACTCTCGAGAGATGGAGAACCTTTTTAATGTTCTTGGGTCGAAGATCAAGGATGATCTCTCCCATAATGCTCTTAACTACCCTTTTTTCAAGAACATAATGCTCTATGAGTGTCATAATCAGCTTTAAGGATTGTACATACATTGGATGTAATGTTGCACTAACAAGCCCTAATCAGATCAATGTGGAAATCATTTGGGATCTCTTAGTTAGTTTGTTGCATAGTGTTAGAAATGTTCCTAAATTTGTATGGTCTAGTTCAGTATCCCAAATCTCTGAGTACTCATCCTGAAATCTTGATTTTGTTAGCATACCCTAGAACTTGAATACTATTGGCTTTGGAACCATCTTGTCAGCAAGGGATCTTGACGAAGATGCCATTGAATCTGCACAAAAATGATGCCCATCAGTTCAAAATTGAAGATATCTTGATTAATTCAGCCCCTATATCAACATAAACAAAAACCTAAAAAACCAAGTTTCTCTGAAAAACTAGTAAAACCTCTAAATTTTAACCCCTAGAATGAAAAACAAATATAGCACACTTTTTTGCACCTTACTTTTTGGAATATTACATTATATGAGGTATGCATTAGCACACCTCATGGGGTGCACTAATCAGCATCTCCTTTTAGACTTCGGAATATGGGTAAAGAAAAATTTAAGGTGCACATCAGTGCACCTTAGTATTGTTATTTAATGTTAACATATTTTAAATTTTTACATTTTATTAGTATTTTTATTTAATTTTTACAGTAGCGCACCTGATTAGGTGTGCTACTATGCACCTGATCAGGTGATATCACAAAGTGAAGGAGGAGCAGGGAGTGAAAGGAAGCAGGAGTGCACCACTAGAGATGTGGGGTTGCAGAAGCGTAAAGCTTGAAAAAGACAAAATGAATTAAAATAAGGAGGAGAAGGCTAGGGGGATATATAGATCCCTCACACCTTTGGTGTTGCATAAGCACACAGGTGCATAGCTATGCCACTACACATCTACGCACCACAAATAAGGAAATAACTCTCCCTTATGTAATTTGGCATACTAGTGCAACAGTTGAGGTCCACTAGTGCACCTTCTATTATGAAAAATAGGTCTTCTTCCTCCAAAACACTATTTTTTTAGTTTCTTGGTTTTCTAGTCAGGACTTGCACTTGATAAAAAACCCTAAGAAAGATTCAGATCCCAAACTAGGGATCTAGAAATCTAAAAGAAATAAAGTAGGGGGTCCCAATTTCTAGTCAAATGGGGAGTGCATTGTGAAACAACAACACTTATAATGATATTTAATGATGGTTACATATAGCTTCATTCTCAACTTAGCCAACTCCGTTTTGATATCCCTAATTTCTTGATGAATCTTCACATATTCCATCTTGAGAGTCTTCAGGATAGTTTGAAAGTTTCTTAAACTATTGAGTATCTCTCTATGACCATCTTAGACCTTAACAATCCTTTAAAATATTAGATATTTGTATTACCTCCAAATTTCACATAGTTCATGAAATTTGTCCCCAAATTCATTAGTCTAGTCCATGTCCAAAGAATTAAAATCACCATTAATACTTATTAGACTATGTTTTTCTCTCATATTTTGTTTTCTTGGACTAAATCTTTCTTTTTGTTGGTGAGGTTGATGTAAATTCTTTTGAGGGTAGTTGAGATACCTTGACCTTGTACTTGTTCAACCCATTTGGATAATACATGAACTCTCTTGATTCCATCCTTGAATTTATCAAAGGATTATTCTTCCAGGACAACTTGGTTAGAATTTGAGGCTTCTTCCTTGATCATTTTGATAACACAATTATATGTAGAGATATTCAATCAAGAATACTACCTCTTGACTAGCTATGAATATTAAAAAACTAATTCAAATGTGTGTAATTTTTGGAGAAAGCATTTATTTTCTTTTATGAAATGGATGATTCATCATCACTTAAATTAATTTTTATTTGATTTCCTTTTTGAATAATGAAAATTTTAGAAAGTAAAATTTATGTGACTTTGACATAGAATTAAACATGCATCTTGTAGTTAGCATTGAATCCACATGCTTATAAATCTCTTCAACTCCAAAATTTTTGTCTAGGTCTTTGTTATTGGTAATTTTTCTTTTCTTAGTTTGGGATTGTTGCATGGATGCATTATATAATAGTTAATTTTATTGTTCGATCCTTCATTACTTACCTCTTTGGTAAGTTTTTTTCTTAATATTTTTCAAAATCTTTTGTTTGAATGGTTTCGATTCCAAATGTTTAAGTGGTTGTATCCTTTTGCCACTAATTTAGTGTAAAAAAATAAATTCTTGACACTTTTTATCTATAGGATTATAATGTTTTTGAAGTATATAGACAGCAACCAAAAGAGATGGGGGGCTAACCCTAGAGTACAAAATGGCTAAAAGATCAGCCAAAGATTACCTCCCTGTTTTCTAACCAATAACAATTTTATACTTCAACAAACTAACAAAATCCATAACAGCCCTAACAAAATTAGTCTTTCTGCAATCAAGAACATGAAAATGAAGAGTATTCTAGTAGTAGAACAACATACTAGCTACTAACAGTCCATCAATTAAACTTAGACAAATAACAAAAAACCCTATAGGGAATCAAGTTCTGATTAAACAATATCATTAAAGCAGAAAAAAAAATAGCCAAAAGGGATAAGTATCCTCCTTGTTATTTGGTTCCTCATCATCCTTCACCTCAAGTTCATCCCCATTCACAGTCTCTCCGTCCTCGCTGACAGGTTTTTCTAGGAGGGCCTTCATTTGTTCCTCCACTAGGAAGTTGCATATGTAGCGAGAAGTCTCACTCTCCATCCCCAAGTCCTTCACATCCTTGTTCACATGAAGAAAGTAAAGGGTGGTAGCCATGGAATGCATCACTTTAGTGGAGAATTCAACCAAGGTTTCAAATCTTTGGTAGATGCTAGTATGATTACCTACCAAATCCTTCATTGATTATTCAAGCTTGTCAAGCCGAGCTTTGTAATGACTCTGGTCATGGTTATGATTTTATTTTTCCCTTCATTTTGAGAGTGTCCTTCATGGGGAAATTAATTTCCTCACCACCACTTCTGGTTAAGAAAGGGTTAGCCTCCAGGGTATCAAAAATATGGGATGGGTCGGGAAGATTGAAGCCAAGCTTCTTGCCATTATCCTGGTGAGGTTTCTTCCTCTTAGGAGGTTCTATATCACTTTTAGGAGACTTTGGGCTGAAGAACTATTTGGGAGGGGACTTAAACTTCTCCAATTTGTGGCCTTTTTTGGTTCTATGAGCACTCTATTTTCTTTTCCTAGTATTCATGTTGGAGTCTATGAGACTAGTTTTGACCTCAAGATTAGGGTTTTTCTTTATTTTTTTATGGCTAGGGTTAGGACTAGGGTCAATAGAGACTTGGGGGGTAGTAGTTGCAAGAGGGTTAACCAAAAGAGGTAGGTTTTGGGAAGTTGATGAGTATACAACATATTCATGGAGCCATGCTAGATGAGGTAAAAGGGTTTCTACTCCTCCTTCCTCCTAGACTTGAAAATACTATGTTCCATGGAATTCAACAAAAGGGAACAGAAAAGAGATTTGATCTAGATTTCTATAATGGTTGAATATGGGGAAATGGTACACATAGAGTACCTAAAAATGATCCTCCAATATAATGTATCTTATAATAGCATAGCATATGACATCCTAGGGCTTAAGAAGGTGTTCCATGGAAATCCCACCTCACATAAGCATAGGTTCCTCATTAAATTTGATGAATTTCCACAGGTTGATCTCATTGTTCATGCTTTCTTATTTGTGCTAGTTTTTTCCCCACTAAGAATCAAATTTCATGCAACAACAATTTTTCTATTGTTGATCACTTTGTTTTCAATCAACATTGTTTGAATAAAATACATCTGAGTTGGACCGATTGGCAATGTTGTTAAAAAACCATAATAAACCTTGAATAATAGAATTGGTGTTGATCTTTCACCCACTATATGATGTAATAAAACATAGTTTCTTGACCTACCCTAGGCTATATTGTTATTAATATTAATACTTTTTTTTTATTTATTCTATTTTATTTTTTTCATTTTTTAAGTGGGAAACCCACCAACCTTAGCAACAAGATCCTCAATGATTTCAAAACTCATGGAATTGATGACCACTCTTTAGTCCTTCCATGAATTGAAATAGTGCATAGAGATTTTTTGCTCATATTTTATCATTCCTTCCATAAAGGATAATAGGTCACCCTCTAGCAGATAAATAGTCACCCCTTCACTATTGCGAATGTACTCCTCAATTTCCATAGGGCCAATATGATCTTTGGTACACATACACTACCCAACTCAAACACCAACTCTTCATAATTTTCCACCAGCTCCTCTGAACTTTTCAACATCATTGTGTTGCAAGTAAAGAAGTTTTTAGAAGTTAAATAAAATATACTCAAGAAGAAAATGTGAAGGTAGTCAAAAGGCATCATAAGGCCATAAAATTTTCTAAAGCCCTAAACATCTCTTACCTTGGCATGTGTATATTGTCCTTTTCTATAATGCCTCACCAAGGGATCCAAACAATTAACCTAGAATTTCACTAAGTTTGGTAACATTTTTTTTTTTTTAGAAATCACATGAAAGTAAATACCACATACAACTTATTCACAATAACGGAAGCAATAGCAATGTCCATCTAAAGAATAAACATAACATACACAACATATTACATTCTTTAAGATCCCTTAACGTTGAATTACATACATGAATCTATCTAGTACAACAACCACATGAAATAATAATGATAAGTCCAATGTTCATATATTACATTTCCAAATGCTCAATCAAACACTGTACATGTCACAGGGTATGAAGGCTTAAAAGAATATACATATGTGAAACAAGGTACATCATCCTATTCTAATCCATGATACATCAAAGTAAAGATAATCACATGATACACATGATACATCACCATAAAAGTCATATACATCCATCATAAAGATCAAAAAAAATAAACTAAGTGCACGGTTCCTCCCAATCGTTAATAGCATCATTAGACCATCGTGGGCCCTAGCCATCCCTCCATACGTAACATCCCAAATCACCGAAGAGATCATCGGTATTAACATAGTAGGAATGTCACTCCTAATAAGTACAACATCTAACATGCAAATATAAGCATAAGATAACATCATCTAACATATTCTAATCATCAATGAAAGGATACATATCCACCATCCTGAAGATGCTTCAGCCACGATGTCTCAATGAATCTCAAATGATAAGAGTGGAAAATACACTACCACCCGACCGCGTGGTACCTAAGTGGTCCACTCCCACTGTGCTGAGGAGATAATCTCAAGTCCCAAACAGGCTATCAAACTCACATAGCACAAGTCTCTAAATTCCAGGAATCCTAAAAGTATACTAACTCAAAGGTTCCAATCACAAAATAGACATCTACTTCCCAGAGGCACACAATGACATGTAGCAACCTACTACGCAAGCGAGAAAGTGTCATCACATTTATCCCATACAAGTTACCCTGGCAGTTAGCTAAATTCCATGGGTCCATATAGATCTCATGCGGCCAATAGTATCCTTTCATACTGACAAGGCATACTATGGAATGCAAGGTCGCAACCATGCGTTCTCACTACTCCCATCCTAGCCTATACAAGCACTCAAGGCATGGGCGAGAGCCAAAACTCTTATCTTTTTAGGTTCATTTAGTTAGTATTAAGTGTGAATGTTATCACTTATTAATCCAACTTATAATGAGTTACCCTGGCAGCCTCTTAGGGCCCCAGCCCCCATTGCAAGCCACTTCCCGACACTACATGCAGATATCCTACCCTAATGCTCATGGTATCATAAATCATCAAGATCACCAAAGAAAATCTATAATAAAATCATCAAATATCCATAGTAAGAATCATCAAATTTTCATGATAAAATCATCAAATATGCATAAAAGCATCAAATATCCATGAGCATCATCCATAGAAAATCATGACCACAACAGCTCTCTATTGGCAACTGAAGTATCACTGATAATCACAATATCCATTGGTTCTCAATAACCAAAATATATCTCAAATAAATCACCATATCGATTGGTTCTCAACAAGCAACCAAGAATATCTCAAAATCATACTGATCGAAGACTCTAAAATGGTTGAGTCAAACATGTCACAACATGACATCATCAATAATAAAACCACATTTCAGTCCCATCATGGTGACTAGAATATAACCAAGTATAACTGATCGATGACCAAAAATAATGGTTAAGTCAAGGGTCTTAAACATAAGAATCCCAACAATCAGTAATCACAACCAATACATAGAGCATTCCATCACATAATCATGGTTGGGTTTATAAAGATCGAGGATAAAACATCATCATGACATCACAATCACATAACCCCCAAGCCTCTGGTAGACATCCTATACTGGTCAACACTAGTCAACCCAAAACCCAAAACATTAGCATAAGAAATACATAATGTAAACACATGTTTTGGTTTTTCTAAGTTTCAAATTTAAATTCAAATGCAATGTCTTAGTTTATGTTTCCAAGTTTAGAGGAAGAATTAGAAGCACATTTTCCTACGTTTTTCTATGTATTTGTTTGATAGATAAAAAGTTTCTCCATTAGACTCAATTTTCTAATTGATCTAATAATACTTTGTTTGTATAACATTGTTTGAAAATTTACATTCTCAATGAATCCAACTTCGATTATATACTCTAATAATTAATCTTAATTAAAACTAAGTTCAATTAAATTAATTATTAATGTGTCCTCATAGTTGACAAGTCTAATATTAATACTTTAGATCATTAAAAGAGTGATCCATTAATTTAAAACTTTATAATAGACATTTATAATTAATTATATATATACATATATACTTATATATATATATATATATAGATATATATACATATATATACATACATAAATATATATATATATAATAACATTTAATAATTTCAATAACATTGAAAAGCCAAAATTTCATAACATACGAAATATTTTATTTAACAATGTTCTTTTTTTTAATCTTACTGCAAACCGCACGGAATAAATAAAAAACCGCCGGTGCTTATATGACTTGTGAGTCGCAGGTATGCTGCGGGTCGCAGGTACTCTGTTGACTGTCTGTACACTGCGATCTGCAGTACCCTGCATTACCACAGCAGTATTAATGTTGGCAGAGGTCGAGGGGGGGGAAATTAATCCATCCGCCTATTTAAAAAGCATGATATCAATAACATTTTTCAAACGTTAATTCCAAACAAATCGCAATGCGATTTTCATATATATATTTTCACTGTAATTTGACATTCGATTCCTCAATTAAATATATATACACATATGTATATATACGTATATGTATATATATATATATATACAAATTTTGTGTCACAGCATATAATTAATGCATATATATATAGTGTATATATATATATATATATATATATATATATATATATGTACACAATATATATATAAGTTCTAATACTCAGGATTTTCTTATAAACTTTTAAATCCCAAATTTATTAAATAATCTAATGGGTTTGGCTATGAATTTAAACCCTAGCCCCATTTTCCTTTTCAGATCTATGCATATCAACTTCTCAATAAAATTTAATTGTCCAAATTGAAAATGCATACAATAAAAATATGAGATTCCTCAGAAGACATATGGAAGACACGAAGAAGATAGGGAAAGCAAGATGCAGAAATAGCATAAGGAAAATCACAAGAATCTACCCAGATTCTGATGCTAATTTGCTCTTGCTCAGAAAACCCACAGAACAAGCTCCCTTCTTCAGAATTCTTGAACCCTCCAATGCTCCAATTGGTCTCCAATGCTATCACGCTATATCTAAGCTTCTAAGGATGCCTGAATATAAAGAGCTCTCAGGAAACCTCCAGAATGCTTGTAAAAACAGCTGGAAGGTGTCACCCACTAAGCATGGGTCTTTTCCAACCTTTTTGATGAGCCATAGGGTTGTAGACACCATGTGCTCAATTGATGCACTAACCCCTGTGTTGTTGACACATGAGAAATAGAGAAATACGTTAATTCCCATGCAAGCTTATAACTCCAATTACTTTTTAAATAATTTCCATTTAAATATTTATACTCCCATTTTTTATTTTATAACTTTTATTTTAATTTTTATAACTTTTATTATTATTATTATTTGTTTATTGGTTTATTAGTATTTTATAATTATTATTTATTTTAATTTTCTAATTTTCTTTTTATTTAATTCTTTTCTCTCAATTAATTCTCCTTGAATTAATTATAATCAAAATATCAAAGATCATGATATTTAATTTTCTCAAATAATTAATTAATTAATTAAATCTATTTTTTACAACTTAATTAATAGAAAATTCACCATAGACCTTCAAGATAAAATATGAAAACCCATCATAGGACAATTCATACAAAATCAATCTAGAGGATTAAAAATCATGAAATATGTCATCTGACACATTCAGTGGGTACTCAACTCTAATACTTGTCCTAACTCACTAGGACAAATGGTTTTAGGGTTTGGGATTCGGACTTGAGAATTTATCTCCCTTCTCTTATCATTAAGTTAGTATAATATGGTATGCTCATCCTGGCAATCCAGGGAAGTTGATACCCAGTACCTGCAATCTGCAGAAAACCCATGCATGTACATACAATATATATAGTGCTAAGCTAAACAGGCAATGGCAGGAAGTGGTGCACCATGTAGATCCCGACTAAGCAGGTGACTACGACTCCCTTCCTTAACCACATCAGAAATGCCATACAATAAGAAAACACGCACACCATACACATGCAAGTATGGGGTAAGTATCCATAATAAAACTCATGAGATAATATACCATCTAACCAATCATCAACAATAACTGAAAACAATGTAATGATCATCATGCATACATGAAATGTAAAGTCTAAATGATATCATCATATAACCATTGAATCTACAACATAATGTCTGATAGTATCAAAACAATACCACTAATCCATCAACATAAAACTAGTCCATCATAGTTTGGTAATAACATCAATAATGAGTCTAGAAAAGAAGTGAACAAGGGTAGGCACTACATTTTCTTTCCATAATCACCCAATGCTAGCTATAAATATAGTGAGGTATGAGCAAGATGTCATTATTATCCTTTTTAAATAGTTTCTTAAATTTAAATAAATCCATCACCTTAATCCTTTTGTGGAAATAAATAGCTTTCACAAGAAGGTGATCATAAAATCATATCCACATATAATCTTTCCAGATGTAAACTTTATGAGACTATTTTCTTTCTTGCCATGTGGAAACTTGAAAATGTGCCACTTGCTATGATGATTCATACAACAGTGTTAGAAGTAGATTCATGTTCCATCAACATTTTAGTGGATGATGGAATTAGGTTGATGTCGTCCCATTCAAATAGCCTCACGACACTATGTCAAAATGTGGCCCACTCATCCACCACACCATTACCTTTACAGTAAATATGATCCACATTGATTTCCTAGTATTCGTCCATCAAATTACAAATTTCTTCAATTATCACCTTGGTCACCCAATTAATCCAACTATCCCCTTTAGTGGCTTTGATAATTAACATCAAATCCCCCTTGACCATCAACCTACTAATTCCACATTTCCTTATGAGTCTCAATCCCTACAGGAGAGTTAAGGCTTCAACTTCATTATTTGAGCCACATATACAGTTTATACAATACATCATAACCATTTTCCCTATATAATTACATAAAACACCCCCAGTAGAAAAACATCCCATCATGGTCAAGCCATAAAAACTAAGCTTAAACCATGGCTCAGGGGGTGGGTTCCATATTGTATTCTTCCTCGACAAGGCTTTAGACTTATGAAATTGTGCCACCATTTGACCCACTCCCTACGTAGAAGCTATTGGAAGATTAGAGAGATTGTTGATAGCATGAATGATGATGATATTCCTATGGGGAATATTGTAGATACGTTACGATGATGATATGTTACATTCATGGATGAGATTGTAATTGATGTCAAAATTGCAATTTTCTCTGGAAGAACAATAGAAAGATAAAGTTGGTACAGATGACTATTACATTATTTTAGCTACTTAAAGTTATGGGAGATACTTCTAAATATTTAGTATATGTAGTGAACATCTAAAGAAGAAATGATAAGTCTAGAAGAAATTATGTAAGTTTTGGTGTTGTTTGTTCTAAGATAGAGTTTACAGAGACATGTTATGGTAAACTTGTTATATCTCATAACAAAATTATTATTCTAAGAATTGAGGTTGAAGATGTATAGAATACATGTTGATGATGACATGGCTAAGCTCGCTCATCATGATATCACATGTACAAAAAGTTATTCAAGTTGCAAGGCAAAAGATTAATGTTATCACTAAGTGTAATGTATTCTTAATGTGGTCCTATAATGATTAATTGAGAAGGTCTAACAACTAACTTAGGAAATTGTTTTATGGACTCAATTTAAAGGAAGGAAATTTTCATTTATCATGATATGGATGTACATGAGGAAGAAAAGTAATTGTAACCAGCAAAGAGTAGAATGTGAAGTTGAGAAGAGCAATACAAAAGTGAAGGAAACTTAACTGCCAAGGTTTTTCTTAAGTGATATAAGGTTTGATATTTGGATCTAAGGTTTGTTACCTAGTGTATAAGGTCTAATAGTGATTGGTTTAGTTGATAGAAATGATGAAAGAAGAACATAACAGTAAATTTCTTGATTGAGTAGAAAGCTCTTTTTGTAGTTGAAATTGCATGTTTGGGTAGTGGGCTCTTCTCGCATACATTATACTACAACTTCTAACAAGGTTGGAATCTACTAAAGTCACCTAATAGGGACTCATTGTACTAAATTTTTCAATAGACTCGTAACAAGGTCCATCCTCTAACAAGGAATATTTATGTTAGTACATCATCTTGTGGACATCATTCCCACTAGGGTTTTCCCTCTGATCAATGGTTTCCCTAGTTAACAATTTCCCTAGTTAACATAACAACTTTGGGAGATCAATGGAAATAATGTTAAGGAAATATATTACTACATATGATAGAGGAAATTTCAACACTCAGATTGTGGAAATTCTTGGTGAATTATCGAGTTTATGTAAAGAGCATAGTATTGAGTTTTGAGATCCAGAATCCTTCTGTTGTATAGAAAATAATAGAATTTAAAGCAAATATGAATCCAAATTTCAATAAGACATGAAGATAGAGGAATGTATTGATCTACTTACAAAGAGAGAACCAGAAGGTATTCCATGAAATTTTTTATTTGTTGGACATGTAGAGAGTTTGGTCATTTTTCATCCAGATGTCCTAAGAGAATAAGGAAAGCTAGAAACTGATTGCTTTCTGATCAAGTTGAAGAATTGAAAGCATGTATTGAAAGAGTAATGAATGATTTTGATAATGAGTCTAGATTTGTTAATAAAGAAGGAGTAAAAGAAGAGAGTGAAAATGTGAGAATAAATGAGAAATTTAGGATACAAGAGAGAATAGTTGGTTATGATTATAATGATGATGTTTTTACTAAGACACGAATGATGAAGTATTTCTTGAATCTAAAATGATTTGTAGAATGAAGGAGAGTTAAGGCAGGAACAAATCTTACAACCTTCAATAGAGCCAAGAGTTAAGGTAGCTATTGGAGTTTAAAACTATTGAACAAAAAAAATGCTCAATACCAAAGTGAGAATACTCACGTAACCTAAGGATTAGCCATTTCCTATTAACAATTACATGTGCAAACCACTTGGACAAAACTTCAACAAAACCAAGGATGCTTTTCTACTCTTTAGGCTTTGCAAAACCAAGGTGGGTATACCTAGGAGATGATTCAAACTAAATACTGTTGTATGAGAATTATATTAGTTTCTTAATAATTCTCATCTTCTATCTTCAGACACATACATGATTTATCCATTTCTTGACATCTTAGATAAAATACATCCCATATAGTAGATTTGGTCACAATTCTTCTATAGATTTGCAATTATTCATAGAAATAGGGGACAACTAAGCCTAAAATATTCCATGCAAACAAGTGATGACCACCTTTGAAAATCTTCAAGAAAACTAAAATAAAGTTGATTGTGATTTTAGACTTGATGCTTATTCAAGATCTACCTATCTATAGAATAAATTAATTTGATCAATGCCTATTCCATTGGGACTTAGAGTCTACTCCAATTTATAGATCTGATTTGTTGTATTACAACAAATTTTATCAACAATTCTTATTGGAAGTCATTCTTACAAACATCCTTTCTATTATCATAGAAATCCCATTAGATTCATCAAAGACTTTACTTAATTCATTCAATTAATAGTAGTAAATAATTTACATACAACCTTAGTGAGTTGCATTCAATTGGACAAGCTTTACACACACAATATCAAAATTACTAGGTAACAACAAAGGAGACAAAATTCAACAAGAAAAGATATGGGGACAACTCAATTTTGTATTAATTTTCCTTGAAAATTATATATAATTGTAGTAAAACTCAGAATGACTCTAGAAAGAGACACAAGGATCACACAACATTAATGTATTCTCATAAAATTTGCAAAGAAGATACATCATAAAGTTTTTTCAATAATTGGACCAAAAACCTTAAGTATAAAGAATAAAAAATGCATTAGAAATCAAACCATTCTCTAGCCCTAGAATCTCACTTATATAATGTGAGATGCAACAAGCTTTAGGCATTGAGAACTGATAGCTATCCTAAAAAAAGGATATTTACATACAATTGTCACAAAAAGACAAAATTGTGAGTAACAGAAAGAATTATACATCACAACATTCTTTTGATAGGCCCTTTTTCTATTACATCTCTTTGAACACTAAAAACTCTATGATTTGATTCTTTTATTATTTTGAATATTTGGAATAGGTGGCTATCAGGCTTGAAAGTGATGTGTTCTCTTCGATTACTTGCAAGCTTACTTTAAAATGGGGGTTCTCCTTATCTTCATCATTAACTATTAAGCTAACAATTACATCTACATCTTCTTGTACCCCATCACCTTCTATCTTCTATTCTGTAGACATGAATTGTTCCTACCATTTGTTGGAAATAGTGTCATCAAACCAATCAAAATTTAGGATCTCCCTTTGTATAGTTATTAAAGAATTTCCAACTATTTCTATTTCAACAAAGTCTTTTCTGATGGCACTATAGAATAACTGCACTTTAGCCAACTCCTCATTGGTCATTGCCCATAATAAATGCCCAGTTTCATTTATAACATTATTCATTCATTAACAAAATATTTCATCCAATTCCATTCTCCACTCTTCCATTTCCTTTATTTTATCAATAATTTTTAGAGCACTAGGAAATAGATCAAACTTTTTAGCTATGCATTTTGAGAAACAAATTGTCCCTCTTTTCTTAAATGAATCTTGTTTGTCATCAAAACTCTCCAACTTATCTAACAAATCAAAAATCTTCTCTATCTAATGACATGGTAGTTGAATGATAGATATGTACATGATAGTAATATCATTATTGCTTTTAATCCACTTTTGTACAAGGGGTTTTAATCTACCTTCATTTCCTTTTAATTCATCTCTTATTGTTGCAATCCTTGAAAATTGGTCAAAAAATGTGGGTCATTCAATTTTATCCATCAAATACATTATACCCTGCCTTATTTTTTCTTCATACTAATTGTTCAACTCTAAATGCATTGCATATAATTTATTCTTTTCTTCTTCAAATTCCTCTATAGTGTATAATTCAGGCCTCTCTAGGGTGTCTGGTATCTCAATAATAAGAGTTGATTTAAATGGTTCAATGGGTGGCCGAGGGTATAAAATTTTGGGCCTGCTAGATTCTCCCACCTTTCGTTTCCCAAGTTTCTTTTCCATTTTAGATGTTTGGTTTTCCAGTAATTGTATCTACTTATCCCTTTCCTCATATGCCTTCAAAACCTCTTCAAATTTAGCATTAAGCTATAAGAACTTATCCTCTTCTTATCCAAACACCACATTCCCAAATTTTACTATTTCTAAGGCCATTCCAAAAATTTGTTTCCTACTAACCTCACTAGCTCTATATACTGTAAGTGCACTAGTATGCTCTACACTAGAGATTTCTTGCATTCTGGTTTTGTCTTTCTTCTACATTGACTAGATTACTAGGGCTTGGTAGTCATCACTAAATTTAACTCCCATGTGGGCCTACAATATTTATTCATCTATTTTATAGTGTACATCTTTCTCTTTTCTAATTGAATAAAAAATCATAGCATTAGCTATATCCCATTCTGGCAAAATTAGGACCCCAGACTCTTTGACTAATTGCCTCCTAGCCTTAAGTGTGAACTAGGTAAAGTCACTCAAAAATTTGGCTTTTACCTCTTCCTTAATAATAGATTCTGGTTTGCTAGGTTGCTTTTCTTTTATTTTCTCACATGTTTTCTCAAAAGTTCCTATATTTTTCCTCCACAAAATTTTTACAAAAGCCCTAGATTTAACAAAATTTACATCATTTATAAATTTCTTAGAAGTTTGAGAAATAATTGGGTCTATTTCCTTACCTTAATAATCAACAATTGTAAGTTCCAAGGAGGGTATGTGAGGCTCTTGAGGTACTCCACTTTAAGGGTCTATAGTGGTAACAATGACATCCACTTCTCCACCAATTTGTCTCAGTTTTCTCCCTTGATGATGCTTCATCATCTATTCAAATTGGGGTTTTTCTTGGGGAGTACTCTTCTACACAAGAAGAGGATCCTTGATCAAACTTCTTCCTCTTTGGGGCACTAGCTATAGATGGGTTCTCTGGCCTTGGTCTTCTATTAGGGGGAACCTATTGTATATGTTGTGCCATCACATATCCTACCCTCTTTTGCAATGTATACTAACCAAGAGAAACTACATTCCTACTATTTATTCTCCTTTGTACTTCTACAACTCTATTTGGATAGGTTTTTGCATATGTAGCCTTTCATCTCATTCATTGTTTGCATTATTGCAAAAAAATTGTTCATCAACACATGCATTTTGGCTCCCTAGTATTTTTTATCTTTCAAGGGATCATAGGCACAATCAAAAGCATTGATGAATTTCAATTTTTTTGCTGAATACTATCCACTTTTCTTTCCTAACCTCCTACTCCTGTAAAGAGAAAATATTCTGGATAATACCCTCATGAAAATACACCTACTATGTCATACAGGTAGCTTTTTTCCTTTCTATTAATAGATCATAAAATCCCTATGGATCAATACATCTTACATGGAATTCTGCCATGTTTTACCTATTCAGAAATAAACTAAGATGTTTCCATCCCTTTCTTACAAAAACAAAATCATGTGCCACACTAACAACTGGGAAGAAAATACCTTTCTTAGGCAAATATCTTTCATCAATAGTCCCAATTTGCCATAACAATTCTACTATTCCTATCTTCAAAGGCACATGGAAAGGTAGCACATTAGGCTTCCCCAGAAAGGCATATATTGTGATCACTATAGAAACATTGTATGGGATTATATCCCCTCAATTATGACTAACCAAAAGCCCCTTCTAACAGTGATCGTGGAATCCTAGGGCTATCCCCTCTCAAAAGTAGTCTAACACTAGATGTAAAATATCTGTCAACTCTCACAAAATTGGCATCTCCAGCCTCTGAACTCATATCAACACTCCATAATTGGACTAGATTCTTTTCACTATCCTTTGTTAATTCCAGTTCCATACCTTTAGCAAAGAAAGTAACTACCTTAAATAGACATATATGCATGAGCAATGAATAACAACAAAAGGGTCTATTTACCTTTCCTTGTGATATCTCCACCAAACCATTATGAATTTCTTCTGCAAGAAAAGTGGCAAAATCAAGAATACTACTCATTCCAAATTGTAATGTCTGAACCATGAGAAGAACAATAGAACCTTTAATATGTTCCTCATCATCCATCCCAAAAATTCTCCATAGGGTGAAGTATAATGCCTAAGCCCTAGGATTGAAATGTTTCCTCATTAATGGTTCTTGTGTATGGGTTGTTACCAAAGGTAATATATCGATCCTAGCAAAATGTTGTTGCAGAGGCACTATCCTTAGGTATGTTCTCTATGCATCATACATTGCCTTAAGTTTATCCATGTCAATGGCCTCATGCACAACAAAATTAGGGTTAAGATTAAACACTTCCCTAATCAAATCATGAGACACCTTAAAAAGATTTTCTTTAGCATAATTCTTCACTAATCCAGTAATATGATCATACTTTTTAGCCAAATCACCAAGTAGATCACTATCAAAGAAAACCCCAGGTACTACTAACTTTCCAATATCAAATTCCCAAACATTGCTCAAAGGGGTGTTGAGGTTTCTCTTAGCAAACCATTTTTTAAATAATTCCATACCTCCCATAAAAACCTTGCCATCTCTTACCCAATTAGCTCTCTCATAAAAAACTTTTGCTACAACTAACCTAGGATTCTTTGGAATAAGCTCTCCCCCCTTAGTTATTTCATTTATAGATAGTGGGAGTTGCTCAAGGAAATGCTCATGTACAACCCTCTTAAGGTAATTAGCTTGTCTAGAAAATTCCTTTCATGGAGGCATCTTGAAAACCCTAAGCTCTTCACAACACAAAATACTTAAATTTTTACAAGTTGTAGATCATTTTCCTGCTCAATTGAGCCTCTTTTCTGTGGAATTATCACTACAATTAATTAAATAAATTGGTAGAATTTTTGTGCCCTAGCTCTAGAAGTTCTTTATGCTCTGATAACCTTTTATGCTTTGGTGGTTCAATAATGGTGGCTTCATGAATTTTTTTCATGCATTGATATCACATGAATGAACTCTGAGAACATTAACTTCCATTAGCCGTTATTTCCATGTTGAGAAATTTGAATCTTATTCATTGATTTTAGTAGATTGGATGACCCAATTCAAAAAATTAGAACTACATTATTTCTTTAAAATTATGGCCACATGTCAAATAGGTGCTTCTTCACATTGCTACAACTTTTTGTACTTTGGTAAAGTGGGCAAGCACCATTCGTTGATACTTCCTCAGATTAATGGTTATGAGAAAGACAATAGCCTTACAGAAACATGCAAAATTGTGAAATATAGCTAGCATAATAAATCCTCCAACCTATTACACATTAGCCCACCTTGGTTGTAGTTGGTCCCACTTTGCTACATGTCATGTTGGCACTTCCCTACATTGTTTAAATTTCTTGCACCTTGAGAATGTAGGGAAGTGCCAACCCTTGATTTTGGTTGAATTGATGATCATAGATTATTGTACTACTATGACACCCAATCAACTGTATTGTCCAATAGAAAATCACCATGTGGGGTAGTACATCCTAGAAAACTCAATGTGAATAGGTACCTTATTATCTCCTAAAAAGGTGGGTCCTTGAAGTCAGACTCGCCATGCATCAAGTCATCACTTTCCAGCTTTACCTAACTAGTAAGCACTTTCAAAATGTAGGCAAGTGCTAGCTATTGATCTGTGAAAGATCAATAGTGACATGATTCATACCTTATTGATAGTCTGAGATGAAGGTGATGACATCATAAAGGACACATGTCATCAGAGTGCTTTCCCACATTTTTATCTATCATGCAACTTCACCAAGTGAGAAAGTGCTATCTATTGATTAACACAAGATTGATGATCACACCAACTTGTATCCTTATATCACCCAGTTAGCTACCTTGTCCAATAGAATGTCACCCTTTATATGAACATGCTCTAAAAATTCTGACAATGGCACTAACTACAAAATTAATTCTAATAATCTTCGCACCTATGACATCATTTCCAACTTGGCCTAAATGTGTCATATTCCACCAATGAATACACTCTAATTCATAGGGCCTTACAACCTGACGTGACTCAGTAGCCTCCTCAAATCTTTGTCCCACTGTGTCACATGGCACTTTAGTGCTTACCTACATTATTTAAAGTTCATGCATTTTCTAAATGTAGGTAAGCATTATCCATTGATCTTACTAAGATTGAAGGTGAATCAAAATCTTTTCCCATTAGGATCTAGTCAACCAAGTTAACCAATGAAATACTTGCTCTATTCTCTAGGTCATCTAACAACTGCCACAAGAAACCTTCATAACTACCCTTTGACAAAGTGGGTCCATGACATCACTATGTGCTACATGTCTTGTTGGTACTTGCTTGCATTGGTTAACTATCGTGCATTTTCAAAATGTAGGGAAGCGCTAGCTATTTATCTTCCTCCTGATCAATGGTAGCATAATCTAAACCTTTTGACAAATTGAAATAGAGGTAATGACATCAACATGGACATGTATTGGTAAGGCACTTTCTTGCTTTGTCTAAAATCCCTTGCATCTTGATCAAGTAGTAAAGTGCCCACCATTCATCTTCCAAAGATCAATGACATATACATGTGATGCCAAAAAGTGAACCCACTGTATAACACAACCAATGATATTTCTGAAAAGTTGCACGTATTTTGACCATACTAATAGCTCTAAATTTTTTTGACAAGGTACTGACAAGTCCTAGTCTTAGTAGCGTAGTTATAACCCAATATTACCAGTTGCTACGTGGCACAAAGGTGCTTGCCTGCATTACATAAAAGTTGAGCAGATCCATTTTGTAGGTATGCACCCACCATTGATCTAGGAGAGATAATGGTTAGCCCAAAACAAACCATCATAGTTAAGATGCTATGCAAAATACTAAACAAAATAACCAAGTCTAGGATAAAGGTGACTAGGGAAAACTGGTCGGGAAAGGAAATTTAAAAGATATACAAAGAAAATTTGAAATAAAATATTTTAAGGAAAACTAAAACTTCCCACGTATATTTGAATTCAAACAAAAGAAAACCCTACCCTTGGAAACAAGGAGCACAAACAATAATAGGGTAATACAAAATTGAGGGTTTTGGATTTAAGGAAAACAAATCTTGCAATACAACCCTATAAATTGATTAAGTGGCTGAACTTTCACTGTAATATGAAAAAAAATTGAATGGTGAAAAATTAGGCCAACAGTGGCTCTGTCTAGGGACAATCAATAAAAAAAATTCATATGAGAGCTCAAAAACTCTGAGGGAAGCAAACCACAAGCTTGACCTTTTAAATAATGAGAGAGCAAAAACCACAAAAGGGGAAGGAATATATATAGGAAACTACAAAAACACATAGAATTTACAAATGTATAGAAAAACCCTAGACTACCATTCATGGAAGAAACAAGTATTTCTAGGAAAAATACCTCTTCAAGAACTATTCATGAACTGGTAGTTCAAGAATGTTGTTTGGAAAATCCTTGAGGATATAAGACTCTTCTCCCCATGTACTTTCAATTAGATAGGGACCTAACCAGATAGAATTAGATTTACTATGTTTTCCTTTATCCTCGATTCTGGCATTCCACATGAGGACTAAATCTCCATCTTCAAACTTTTTGCTTACTGTCCTTTTGTCACATAGTGCCTTGACTTGTAATTACAACTTTTGGTTCCTAAGAGATGCTTCTCTCCTGGTTTTTGCTAGTCCTACAAGCTCATCCATCCTTTCTTGCATGTCATCAATGGTATCCTCATCATACATTTGAATTTAATTATACAAGCTCATTAAATTATTCTGAGGCATCCTTGCTTGAATTCCATATACTATATCAAATGGGGCTACTCCAATGGCTTTCTTCATAGTCACCTTGTTAGCCCATATTTGCTAGTTGCAACTTGGAATCCCATGCCTTCTGTTATCATCCAAGGTCCTCTTAAAGAATTTTAATAAGCTTTTATTTGTGGACTCAGCTTGTCCATTTCTTTGTGGATGATAAGGAGAGGATGTTGATCTTGTAATTCCATATTTCTCACAAAATTTTATGAATTCCTTAGACTAGAAACACATAGCATTATCTATTACAATTTTCTAAGGACAACTGAATCTGGAAATAATGTTATTTAGCAAGAAATTGTTAACAACTTCACTAGTTGCATTTCTTGTAGGGACTGCCTCCACCCACTTTGTTAAATAATCAGTAGCAACTAAATTCCAAGAATAGAAAGTGCTAGATTTAGGAGGGATCTCACCTATGAAATCCATACCCCATTGCTGAAATGGTGCTTGAAGCTCAATTGGTTTTAATGGAGTATTACCTAAAAATTTCAATTTTCTAGCAAACCTTTAGCAAGAATCACATTTCCTAAAAATGATCTAAGCATCCTTAAAAAGGGATAGCCACCAAAATTCACCTCTCATTATCTTGTATGTAGTAATATTGGCCATATAATGTCTAGCACACACTCCAGCATGCATTTCATTTAAGATTTTTTTTGCCTTTTCTTGTTCAACACACTTCAGTAACACTCTCTCAAAATTTCTACACAATAAGCTGCCCTTGACAATTGTGTACCTGATGGCTTGTAACTTAGTGCTCCTCTTTTCAATCTTGGTCAAATGGGATGGGGCTTCCATGTGTTGTAGATAATATATAACATTATCACACCACTCACAGTGATCCATGTCACATATGTTAGATCTAAGGTCACTTGTTGCCATATTTATCTGATTAGCATCCAGATTAGATTGAGCCATGAGTTTAGCCAAACCTTGACCTCTTACCAGTTTAGTTATCTATATTTCAGTGTTAAATTCTTGGATCATGTAAATCCACCTACATCTTCTACCTGATACTTCTTGTTGAGAAAAAATATCCTTTACAGCTGCACTGGGTACAAATGCAATAACAATGGTACCTACCAAATAACATCTAAAAGCCTTTACAACCTTTACTAAAGCATATGATTGTTTCTCATTTATCTCATATTTCAGTTCAATAGGCTATAATGACTTACTGAAGAATGCAATTGGTTATTCATATCCTTCCTTATTCTTTTGCAATAGGATTGTAGCTGCAATATGGAAAGATACAAAAGAAAATATGTACATTGGTTTTGTATAATTTGTAGTCCTAACGATTGTAGCATTCTTCATAGTAGTTTTAATAACTTGAAATGCCTATGAAGGTTCACCATCCCAGCTAATAATAGCTCCTTTCATGAGAATTTTAGAAATATGTCTACTAATCTCAGCAAAGTTTGTAACAAATCTCATTAGAAAGTTAACTTTCCCAAAGAAAGATTATATTCCTTTCACACTACTTGGCTTAAGAACCTTATCAATAGTTGCCACTTTTTTAGGATCTATCTTTACTCCATCCTTTGATACTACATGCACTAATAATTTTCCTTTAGTTACCCCAAATGTACACTTCTTAGGGTTTAATGATACACCATTTCCAAGGCTTTGATAAAAATCTTCTCTAAGTGCCTACAATGGTCTTCAAACTTTTTAGAATAAGTTGTGAAGTCATCCTGGTATACACCCATAAACTTATTAATGTACTCATGGAAACCCACATTCATGGCTCTTTGAAAAGTGGCACCAACATTAATCAATTCAAAAGGCATTCTCACATATACATAAGTTCCCCAAGGAGTTGTATATGTTGTCTTAAACTACTCTTCTTCTTTCACCAGGACTTGGTTATATCCTGAGAACCCATCCATCATAGACATAAGTTCAGACCTAGTTACTTGCTGCAACATAGCTTCCATGTTTGGTAACCCATAATTATCTTTTAGGGAAGGAATGTTCAAATTTTTGAAATCCACACACAATTTGATATCTCCATTCTTTTTTCTGACAGGTACTAGATTTGAGACCCAAGTCGAATGTCTAATAGGTTTAATTATCCCTCCATCCCTTAACTTCATTAATTCATCTTGCATTTTAGGAGCTAGGGTGGTATTAACTAGTCTTTGTTTCTACCTAAAAGGTTTTACATTATCCTTCAATGGTATGACATGTTTCAAAAAATATTCTCTATAGGTCTTTAGGTCATCATATGACCATCCAAAAAAATGTCTACACTTTCTCAGTAGGTTAATCAAAGGCTTTCTAATTTTAGCTGACAAATTTTGACCAATGTAAATTTTCTTAGGGGCCCCATTAGTACCCAAATTTATCTCTTCTAGCTCTTGAGGTTTACAATCTTTAGCCCCAGGTTTTACCCTATCTTGGTTATCAAACATGTTTTCCAAAAAAACTAAACCTTTAGGTAATTTGTTAGTCTTTAATTGTATGACCTCTTGACCAAATATTGTTTCCTTCTCATTTATGGTTTCAACCAAATCACTACAATCCAACTCTTGACCATGGTATTTATCTTCATTGAATAGAAAATTCACAATATCTTTGTCATCTTCAAATACTTTCCAATGTTCAATATTGGTAGGTATTTTGAACCTTAATATGTGAAATTTGTACAAATGATATCTCTTGTGGTTTCATTGGTAGATTTTCTAATAAGTCAACCATCTTATTCTGAGTTCTATCTCTCCATTATACCCAATGCATCAAAAAAAATTATTTGATCCCAAGCAACATTTCTATATTGTTTCAACCTTTTACTCTTAGAATCATATGTTTTCCTTATTTGTGAAATAACCAATTCAAAATCACCTATAACATGCAGCCTTTAATCCTAATAGTAGGACTTCATATTCAACTATAATGTTAGTGCATGAAAAATTTAGGGTAAAGGAGCATCTAAAAGTGTTCTTCTTAGGAGAAACAAAAACTACCCTTGCCCCTACACCTTCTTTAGAATTGACCCCATCAAAGAACATTGTCCATAATATTGGTGAATCCATACAACACTCAACTTCATGTTCAATCACAATAGGCAACTTCTCAACTTCTTGGATAATTAGCTCAGCTTTGAAAGCATTCACTCATATCTAAAAAAACAAGTAGCATCTTTATCAAGTTCCTCCCCCAAAATATTACCAACCCTTGGCTTTCTATCTAATTTAATAGCCTTGTCCCCTATGTGAAAAGTTGCATAGGTTAGGTCACATTGTAGGCTACCTCCCATAGCAACACTCCATTTTCAAGAAAGCAACATTCCATAATGTGGAAGAATGTCAACTACAATGAATGACATGGTCAATTCTACCTCAGGGTATGCAACTAGCTTAGATGGTAAAGCATTTATGGTACCTATAACTAGGACTTCTCTAGCATCCATACCTCTACATCTTCCTTGCTTAGTATCTACTTTTAACCCTACGACTTCCATTACATTGGAAGGCATGATAGTATTACAAGCTTCTAAATCTATCATTCAATTATTTAGGGTTTTTCTTTTATAATTAGGCTAGGACAAAATGGGTCAATAACTTCTATATATGCTACTGATAAATCATCTAGGAACATTTGCAGAATTTGAGACATAATACCACTATCTTCTACTACCAAGGAGGTTTGTTGAATGGCATTTTGTTCTATATTTTTGTTATTATTTCCTATCCCTCCCAACCATGACAAGGATTTACTCTTATTCTCTTTAATTCTAAAAAGTTTCGATAGGGATACTTTTACAGTAATTCATAATAACATGGATGTCATGTGAATAGGATCAGATATAGTGGCTTTGACAATCATACCTGGACTAAGAACCTTCTGAGTAGTAGGGATTATTATTTACTTCGTAGTATCAGATCTTGATCCCTTTTCTTGGTCCATTTCTTTTCCTATCTCACTCATTTGAGATTGAACTTTCTTCTTAGGTTCCCAAATCTTGGTTTTGACTTCTTTAATCTTCATTGTCTCTACATTAGCCTTCTTGTCTTCATCTTTCATCTTATGTGTAATATCTTTCATGAATATACTGGAAGGATTCCCAACATCATTGTTAACTATTTGGTTTCTCAAATTGTAATTACTGTGTACTTGGGAGATCACCTCTGTAGTAATCCTATCAATTTCCTCTTTAGAAGGCATTCTCAAGTTCACATGGCCAACTTCAGAAGATGTAGCATATGCTTGATCTTCATCATATCCTTCATTGTCTAAGAACACTTGTTGATGTAATTGATAAGCAATTTTCTTATTCTCAAGATCATTTTCTATTTCTTCCAAATCAGAATCCACATAATTGTTGCACATACTCACCATATTATAGCTTACATCATTGTGGCCTTTTCTTCTTCCTCCTCATTTTGTGCACTATGATTTGAAACGAATGACTTAGCAACTGCACAATATTCTATAGAATGAGGTGATTGAAAAATAATACACCATGGCACATTATCATTCATATTAACTAAAATTCTTTGTAGAGGATCAGGTGCACTCTTATCTTTTACATTCTAGGTTTGGTTAAGAATTAGCTTGCCATCCTTCCATTGGGCGGTATAAGGGTAGTTCTACATTTGAGGTTGTCTATTGAAATTGCTATTGTTTATAGGGGTCTTATTACCAATGCTTGGCTTATGTGTGTTGAAAGTGGTAGGATTCATCTTTTTTAGAAATTCCAACACTTGACCTATTGTGGGTTCATCAAGCTTCTTTCCTACAGGGTTTTTATCAACTTCCCTTTTGTTGTTATTCTTTGGATTGAACAACTTTGGACCATCTCTCCTACCAAGCTTTCCAGATGCTTTCCTATTATTTTCAATATTTACTATAGTCCTATAAGCATCCCTCAAAGTCTTAGGATCTTTATCTCTCAACTGATAAGCCATTTTTCTATTAAAAGCAGTAAATATGCTGTGAGACAGACATCTTCATTCAACCTCATAACCTAAAATAGTTTGTACATACCTTTTTGAAATCTCACATTAAAATCAAATGTAGATTCATTAGGGTTCTTTTTGATGTTATTGAATTCATTTAACATGAATCCAACATTAGTATTGTCTCCATATTGCTCTTTGAACAATTTCTCCAAATCACTTTATTAACTAATGCTATCATCAGATAACCTTCTGAACCAATCCCTTCTATCCTCAGTCAGTGAATGAAAAAATAACTTCATCACCACATTCTCATGTTCAACTTCATAGTCATTTAGCATATCTATGAAAATTATCAAATTCTCATTGCCAGTAACAACATTATTTCCAGAGAACTTAACAAAATTATCTCTTAGATCAAAAGATATGGGATGTGAAGAACTAGCGATACCTACAAATGACATTTGTCTATATTTTTCCATGTATATAGGTTTCTTCTAAAAACCAACAACATTTGAGGTGCTTGCTACATTGGCTTGGTTAAGAACAACATTTTGAGATTGTGGAGGTTTGACAAAGGGGGCTTGGGTGCTAATGGTGGATGATGAAGTAGGGGTAGATTGAGATATTCCCTGAATTGAAACTACTAGTCCACAAGCTGGTATGCTAGTTGAAGCTAGGGTTGATAAATTTGGCCATGAGGCTAATGTAGAATTAGACTTAATGAATTGGATTTTCCTCCTAGTTTCTACAACTTGAGCTTCATTTTTCACCTTCTCAAGTTCTTTTGCAAGATCTTCCTTCTCCTTACTAGCCTTCTCCAGATCTAGATCTAATTTGACATGGGAGGTTTTATGGACTTTCTTGGTAGAGCTTGGGGTTCATTTATTTGGATTCCTATAGCTTTACCCTTGCCTTTATCTATAGTTTTCACAATAGGTTCTATAGTATCTACTTGAGTAGGCTTATACGCTTGGACTTGAGTAATGACAGGTTCTTTCTATTGGCTTAGGAGTTTTCCTTGTTCCTAAAATTTATTTCTCAGACCATCTACATCTCCAAAGACATCAGCATGCAGAATTGAATTTCTTTCTTCTAACTTCTTCTTTTGTCCTTTTAAGGAAGCCATCCTTCTAAGAAGATTATATCTTTCCACTATAGCATCTAGGGTGGCTTGTTCTCTTTCCTTTTCTAGGCCAATGGACTTGGCTTCTTCCTCAACAACCCATTTCTTCAAAACTCCTATCTCTAACTATACTTCTTTAGGATCTACAAAAGTGGCTTCTGAATCAATAGGATCATCTAGATCCATAAGATTAGGTTGGATGTATGGGACTGCTCTAGGGTTAAAAGGATCTCCAAATGAGCTTATGAGTCCTATCCTATGATTCATCTTAGTTATCAAATTTGGTCTAGGGGATACATTCTTTACTAGTGACATAGACTTATCTTGATATGTTCTTTAATCTGGTACTGGGGTACTAAATATCCCTCCTAAGAGTCTTGTGTTTTTTGATTCAGAGCTAAGTGAAGAAGGCTCTGTTCCTACTACTGGTTGATATTGAGAACTAATTGATAAACTACCTCTTGGTTTCTAGGTGGGATTTGGGTCTTCCTTCTTCTTATTCGGGTTCTTTCTACCACCTTGAGGTAAATCAATACATTGGTACATTAAGATTGGCTCTTTTGTAAGCTCTTGTGTTTTTTCTTTTGTCAACCATTATACTATTTATGAAATAAGCACTAGCTTCAACACCTTGACTAAGTCGCCACCCAATATTAGGGAAAATAAAAAAATTAGAATAACTCCTAACTTTAAGGAAAAGACACAAGACAACCTAGAAATATCTGATATTTAGATTAACCAATCAAAAAAATTCTTAGACTGCAACTCTCATTTAACAGATAAGACACTTGGAAGGGCTAGATACATCAGTGTATTTCTGTGGTATTTGGTTTTCTTTTTTCTCTCTTTTCTAAATTCTCAAGTTTTTTCACTAAAAGATTTGACACACATGTACAAAATAGGACCAAAGAAAATGCAATACTTCTCAAACATGTGTTCAACTCCCCACCAGAGTCACCATTTTGTTGGAGTTTAAAACTACTAAACAACAAAATGCTCAATACCAAAGTGACAATACTCACATAACCTAAGGATTAGAAATTTCCTATTAACAATTACATGTGCAAACCACTCGGAACCAACTTGAAAAAAACCAAGGATAGTTTTCTACTCTTTAGTCTCTGCAAAACCAAGGTGGGTATATCTAGGGGATGATTCAAACTGAATACTATTGTATGAGAATTATATTAATTTAATTTTTATTCTCATCTTATATCTTTAAAACATACATGATTTATCTATTTCTTGACATCTTAGATGAAATGCATCCCATATAGAAGATTTGGTCACAATTCTTCTATAGATTTGCAAGTATTCCTAGCAATAGTGGTTGACTAAGGCTAAAATATTTCACACAAACAACAGTTGGCCACGTTAAAAAATCTTCAAAAAAAAGTAAAAATAGGGTTGATTGTGATTTTAGACTTAATTCTTATTCATGATCTACCTATCTGCAGACTAAATTAATTTGATCAGTGCCTATTCCATTGGGACTCACTGTCTACTCCAATTTGTAGATCTAATTTGCTGCATTACAATAGATGTTATCAGCAATTCTTACTAGAATTCATTCTTATAGACATCCTTTCCATTACCATAGCAATCCCATCAAATTCATCAAAGCCTTTACTTAATTCATTGAATTAATAGTAGTAAAGAATTGGCATACAACCTTAGTGAATTGCATTCAATTGGACAAGCTTTACTCACACAATATCAAAAAAACTAGGTAACAACAAAGGAGACAAAATTCAACAAGAAAAGATATGGGGACATCTCAATTTTGTATTAATTTTCCTTTAAAATTGTATACAATTGTAGTAAAAAATAGAATGACTCTAGAAAGAGACATGAGGATCACACAACATTAATGTATTCTCAAAAAATTTGTAGAGAAGATACATCATTAAGTTTTCTCAATAATTGGAAAGTAAACATCCTAAGTGTAAAAACTAAAAAATGCATTAGAAGCTGGACCCTTCTCTAGCCTTAGAATCTGACTTATATAATTTGAGATGCAACAAGCTTCAAGCATGAAGAACTGACAACTTTCCTTAACAAAGGATATTTACATACAACAGTCAAAAAAACATAAAATTGTGAGTAACAGAAAGACTTATACATCACAACATTCTTTTGATAGGCCCTTTTCTTGTTACATCTCTTGGAACAATAAAAAATCTATGATTTGATTCTCTTATTATTTCAAATCTTTCGAATAGGTGGCTATCAGGCTTGAAAGTGATGTGTCCTCTTCAGTTACCTGCAAGCTTACTTTAACTTAGGGGTTCTCCTTGTATTCATCATTAAATGTTAAGGTAACAGTTATATCTACATCTTCTTTTTCCTAATCACCTTTTGTCATCTATTTTGTAGACATGAATTGTTCCTTCCATTCATTGAAAATAGTGTCATCAGGCCAATCAAAATTTAGGATCTCCTTTATATAGTTATTAAAGAATTTCCAACTGTTTCTATCTCAAAAAAGTCTTTCTAATGGCACTATAGAATAACTGCACTTTAACCAACTCTTCATTGGTCATTGCCCATAATAAATGCCTAGTTTCATTTATAGCATTATTCATTCTTTGAAAAAATATTTCATCCAATTACCTTTTACACTCTTCCTTTTCCTTTATTTTATCAATAGTTCTTAGAGTACTTGGAAATAGATTAAAATTTTCAGCTATGTATTTGTAGAAACAAATTTTCACTCTTTTCTTAAATGAATCCAGTTTTTCATCAAAACTCTCCAACTTAGCTAAAAAATCAAAAATCTTCTCTATCTGATGACATGGTAGCTGAATGAAAAATATGTACATGATAGTAATATCATTATTTCTTTCACTCCACTTCTATACAAAGGGTTTTAATCTACCTTCATTTCCTTTTAATTCATCTCTTATTGTTACAATACTTGCCAATTGATCAAAAAATGTTGGCCATTCTATTCTATCCATCAAATACATTATACCCTGCCTTATTTTTTCTTCATATTGATTGTTCAACTCTACATGCATTGCATATAATTTATTCTTTTCTTCTTCAAATTCCTTTGTAGTGTAGAAGTCAGCTCTCTCTAGGGTGTCTAGTATCCCAATAATAGGAGTTGATTTAAATGGGTCAATGGGTGGTCAAGGGTATACAATTCTGGGCCTACTAGATTCTCCCACCTTTCTTTTTCCAAGTTACTTTTCCATTTGAGATACTTGGTTTTCCAATAACTGTATCTACTTACCCCTTTCCTCATATGCCTTCGAAACCTCTTCAAATTTAGCATTAAGCTCCAAGAACTTATCTTCTTCTTGTCTAGACACCACATTCCCAAATTTTACTATTTATGGGGCCATTCCAAAAATTTGTTTGCTACTAACCTCACTATCCCTATATACTGTAAGTGCACCGCTATGCTCTACACTAGAGATTTCTTTCATTATGGTATTTTCTTTCTTTTCAATTCACCAAATTACTAGGGCTTGGTGGTCATCACTAAATTTAACTCCGCTATGGGCTGGCAGTTTTTCTTCCTCTATTTTATATTATACATCTTTCTCTTTTCTAATTGAATCAAAAATCATAGAATTAGCTATATCCCATTCTGGAGAGATTAGGACCCCTAACTCTTTGAATAATTGCCTCCCAGCCTCAGGTGTGAAATGGGCAAAGTCACTCAAAAATTTGGCTTTTACCTCTTCCTTAATAATAGAGTTTTGTTTTCTAGGTTGCTCTGCTTTTATTTTCTCACAAAATTTCCTAAATTTTTCCTCCACAAAAATTGTGCAAAAGCCCTAGATTTAACAAAAAATTTATCATTTATAAACTTCTCAGAAGATTGAGCAATAATTGGGTCTATCTACTTACCTTGATAACCAACAATTATAAGATCTAAGGAGGGTACAAGAATCTCTTGAGCTACTCCACTTTCCAGATCTGTAGTGGTAACAATGACATCCCCTTATCCACCAATCTATCTTAGTTGCTCCCTTAAGGATGCTTTATCATCTATTCTGATTGGGATTTGGCTTGGGGAGTACTCTTCTACATGAGAAGAGAATTCTTGTTCCAATTTCTACCTCTTTCGGGCACTAGCTACAGATGGGCTCTTTGGCCTTGGTCTTCCATGAGGGGGAACCTATTGTATATGTTGCACCATCACATATCATGTCCTATTTTGCAATGTATACTGACTAGGAGCAACTACATTCTTGGTGTTTATTGTTCTTTGTACTTCTGTAGCTCTTTCTGGATAAGTGTTGCCATATGTAGCCTTTTTCTCATTCACTATTTGCATTATTGCAGCAAAATTGTTCATCAACACATGCATTTTGGCTCCCCAATATTTTTTAATCTTTCAAGGGATCATAGTTAGAGTCAAAAGCATTAATGAATTCCAAAGTTTTTCTAAATACTATCCACTTTTCTTTCCCAACCTCCTACTCCTACAAAGAGAAAATATTCTAGATAATATCCTTAGGAAAATACACCTATTATTTCATATAGGTAGCTTTTGTCCTTTCTCTTAAAAGATCATAAAATCCCTCTGGATCAATATATCTTGCATGGGACTCTATCATTTTGTACCTATTCAGAAATAAATTGAGAAGTTTGCATCCCTTTCTTACAAAAAAAAAATCATGTGGCATAGTAACAACTGGGAAGAAAGTACCTTTCTAGGGCAAATCTCTTTCATCAATAGTCTCAATGGACCATAACAACTCTACTATCCCTATCTTCAAAGGCACATGGAAAGGTAGCACATTAGGCTTCCCCAGAAAGCCATATACTCGTATCACTATAGAAACAGGGTATGGGATTATATCTCCCCAATTATGACTAATAAAAAGTGCCTTTGCATGGTCCTTGGGTCAAACCAATTCTAACAATGATTGTGGAATCCTAGGGCTATACCTTCTCAAAATTAGTCTAAGCCTAGATGCAAAATATCTTTCAAATCTCACAAAATTGGCATCTCTGGCCCCAAAAGTCATATCAATGCTCCATAATTGGACTGGATTCTTTTCACCATCCTTTGTTAATTCTAGTTCCATACCTTTAGAGAAGAAAGTAACTCTCTTAAATAGAAATATATTCATAAGAAAAGAATACTAACAAAAGGGTTTGTTTACCTTTCCTTGTGATATCCCCACCAAACCATTATGAATTTCTTTTGCAAGAAAAGTGGAAAAATCAAGAATACTACTCATTCCAATTTGTAATGTCTAAGCCATGATAATAATAACAAAGCCTTTAATATGTTCCTCCTTGTCCATCCCAAAAATTTTGCATAGGGTGAAGTATAATGCCTGAGCCCTAGGATTGAAATGTTTCCTGATTAATGGTTTTGGTGCATGGGTTGTTACCAAAGGTAATGTACCAATCCTAGAAAAATGTTGTTGCAGAGGCACTATCCTTAGGTATGTTCTTTGTGCATCATACCTTGCTTGAAGGTCATCCATGTCAATGGTCTTATGCACAACACAGTTAGGGTTAAGATTGAAAACTTCCCTAATCAGTTTAGGAGAAACCTTAAAAAGATTATCTCCATAATAATTCTTCACAAATCTAGTAATATGATCATACTTTTTAGCCAAGTCAGCAAATAGATCACTATCAAAGAAAACCCCAAGTACTACTAACTTTCCAATATCAAATTCCCAAACATTGCTCAAAGGGGTGTTGAGGTTTCTCTCAGCAAACAATTTTTTAAATAATTCTAGACCTCACATAGAAACCTTGGCATCTCTTACCCAATTAGCTCTTTCATAAAAACCTTTTGCTACAACTAACCTAGGGCTCTTTGGAATAAGCTCTCTCCCCTTAGCTATTTCATTTACAAATAGTGTGAGTTGTTTAAGAAAATCATCATCTACAACCCTCTTAAGGTAATTACCTTGTCTAGAAAATTCCTTTCATGGAGGCATCTTGAAAACCCTAAGCTCTACACAACACCAAATATTTAAATTCTTACAAGTTATAGATCACTTACCTGCTGAATTGAGCCTCTTTTCTATGGAATTTTTGTTGCAATTCAGTGAAGCATCTAGTAGAATTTTTGTACCCTAGCTCAAGAAGTTCTTTGTGCTCTGATAACCTTTTACACTTTAGTGGTTCAATAATGGTGGCTTCATGAATTTTATTCATGCATTGAGATCACACGAATGAACTCTTAGCACATTAATTTCCATTAGCCATTATTTAAATGTTGCAATCAAATTTAAATCTTATTTGTTGATTTTAGTAGATTGGATGACCCTAATTCAAAAAAGTAGAACTACTTTATTGCTTAAAAAATTTGGCCACATGTCAAACAGGTGCTTTCCAAAATTGCTTAAACTTCTTGTACTTCGGTAATGTGGGCAAGTTCTAGCCATTGATCGTTCCTTAGATAAATAGTTATGAGAAAGAAAACAACCTTGCAGAAACATGCAAAATCATGAAATATAGCTAGCATAATAAATCCTCCAACATGGCACACATCAGGCCACCTTGGTTATAGTTGGTCCCACTTTTCCACATGTCATGTTGGTGCTTCCCTGCATTGTTTAAATTTCTTGTACCTTGAAAATGTGGGCAAGCACCAACCTTGATCATGATTGAATCGAAAATCATAGAATTTTGAACTGTTATGACACCCAGTCAGCTATATCGCCCAATAGAAACTCTTTATGTGGTGTAGAATATCCTAACAAACTCGACATGAATAGATACCTTATTATCTCTTAAAAAGTTTGGTCCTTAATGTCACACTCACCACATGTCAAGCCAATGCTTCTTCACTTTATCTGATGAATGAACACTTTCAAAATGTTGGCAAGTGCCAACTGTTGATCTGTTAAAGATCAATGGTGACATGATTCATAACTTATTGATAGTCTGAGATGAAGGTAATGACATCATGAAGGACACATTTCATCAGGGTGTCTACCTGCATTTCTATCTATCATGCGACTTCACCAAGTGGGAAAGTGCTATCCATTAATTAAGACAAGATTGACGATCACACCAACTTGTATCTTTATATCGCCCAATCAGCTACCTTGTCCAATAAGATATCACCCTTTATACGAACATGCTCTGACAAGTCTAACAATGTCATAGACTTCAACATTAATTTTTAGAATCTTCACGCCTATGACATCATTTCCAACTTGGGATATATGTGTCATATTCCACCAATGAATACACTCTAATTTCACAAGGGCTTACAACTTATCATGACATAGCAGCCTCCTCAAATCTTGATCTAGTCAGCCAAGTTAACCAATGAAATGCCTGCTCTATACTCTAGGTTATATGACAATTGCCATGAGAAAGTTTCGTTACTTCCCTCTAACAATGTGGGTCCATAACATCACGATGTACTACATGTCTTGTTTGTGCTTTCCTGCATTGTTTAACTATCATGCATTTTCAAAATTTGGGAAAGTACCAGCCATTGATCTTCCTCTAGATCAATGGTGGCACAATCTAAACTTTTTGATAGATTAAAATAGAGGTAATGACATTAGCATGGACACATGTCACTAAGGCACTTTCTTGCTTTGTCTAAAAACCCTTGCATCTTGATCAAGTGGTAAAGCACCTATTGTTGTTCTTCCAAAGATCAATGGCATATAGATGTGATGTCAAAAAGTGAACCCACTATATGACTTGACCAATGATATTTTTTGAAAGTTTCACGTGTTTTGACCATACTGACAACTCTAAAAAGTATTGGCAAGTCCTAGTCTTAGTAGCAAGTTATAACCCAATACCACTAGGTGCTATTTACCACAAAGGCACTTGTCTGCATTACATAAAAGTACAATAGATCCATCTTGTGGGTATGCACCCACCATTGATATGCGAGAGATCAATGGTTAGCTCAAAACAAAACATCATAGTTATGATGCTTTGTGAAATACTGAACAAAATAACCAAGGCTAGGATAAAGGTGACTAGGGTAGATGGGTTGGGAAAGGAAATTCAAAAGATATATGCACAAAATTTGAAATAAAATATTTTAAGAAAATTTAAAACTTTCCATGTATGTTTGAATTCAAACAAAAGAAAACCCTACCCTTTGAAACAAGGAGCACAAACAATATTAGGGTAATACAAATTTTAGGGTTTTGGAATTAAGGAAAATAAATCTTGCAACACAACCCAAAAAATTGATTAAGCAGCTGAATTTTTACTGTAATATGCAAAAAATTTGAATGGTGAAAAAGTAGGCCAAAACTTAGGATGTTTTTAGTCCAGTTATTGAGAAAACTTTATTATGTATCTTCTCTGCAAATTTTCTAAGAATGCATTAATGTTGTGTGATCCTTGTGTCTCTTTCTAGAGCCATTATGAGTTTTACTACAATTGTATACAATTTTTAAGGAAAATTAATACAAAATTGAGTTGTCCCATATCTTTTCTTATTGAATTTTGTCTCCTTTTTTATTACCTAGTTACTCTAATATTGTGTGAATAAAGCTTGTCCAATTGAATGCAATTCACTAAGGTTGTATGTCAATTCATTACTACTATTAATTCAATGAATTAAGTAAAGGCTTTGATGAATTTGATGGGATTGCTATGGTAATAGAAAGGATGTATGTAAGAATGAATTCCAATAAGAATTAGTAATAACATTATTTGTAATGCAAAAAATTAGATCTATAAATTGGAGTACACTCTAAGTCCCAATAGAATAGGCACTAATCAAACTAATTCAGTTTGCATATAGGTAGATCATGAATAAGCATCAAGTCTAAAATCACAATCAACTTTATTTTCCTTTCATTGAATAATTTCAAAGGTGGTCAACACTTGTTTGCATGGAATATTTTAGCCTTAGTCAGCCACTATTGCTAGGAATACTTGCAAATGTATAGAAGAATTGTAATCAAATCTACTATATGAGATGTACTTTATCTAAGATGTCAAGAAATGGTTAAATAATGTATGTTTCTAAAGGTAGAAGATGAGAATTAGAATGAAACAAATATGATTTTCATACAAAAATATTCAATTTGAATCATTCCCTAGGTATACCCACCTTGGTTTTGGAGAACCTAAAGAGTAGAAAACCAACCTTGGTTTTGTTGAAGTTGGGTCCAAGTGGTTTGCACATGTAATTGTTAAAAGGAAATGGCTAATCCTTAGGTTACGTGAGTATTGTCACTTTGGTATTGAGCATTTTTTTGTTTAGTAGTTTTAAATTCATACTTTGAGAAAGAATATGATAAAGAATTACCCATTTGAGAAAATCATCAAAAGAAAGGATAAAGGAGTGAAGACAAGAAGCACAATCAATGAAGAATTATGTTTGCTATCTCAAGTTGAAAAGAAAAATGCAGATGAAGCATGTAAAGATAATTATTGGAAACAAGTTATGAATGAGGAATTGGATTAGATAGTAAAGAAAAAGACATGGTAATTGGTCCCCAGACTAGCAGACAAGAATGTGATAGGAACCAAATGGGTATTTAGGAACAAGATGAATGAACAAGGAGAAGTTCTAAGGAAGAAAGAAAGATTGGTAAGTAAAGGTTACTTGTAGCAAGAAGGAATAGACTATGATGAGACCTATTCTTCAATGGCTAGAATAGAAGCAGCGTTGTTATTCTTAGCCTATGCAACACAAAAGAAAGGCAAAGTATATCAGATGGATGTCAAGTCAGCATTTATGAATGGAGAAGTTGAAGAAGAGGTATACATTGAATAGCATGAAGGTTGTCCTTTGAAAAATGACAAGGACATAGTATGCAGATTGAAGAAAGCATTAAATGGCTTGATGCAAGCACCAAGAACCTAGTATGTGAGGTTGGACAAGAATTTGACAAATCTTAGATATAGAAAAGTTACGGTAGACAACAATCTATATTGGAAAGAAATTGATGATGGTTTGATGATTTTTGCAATATTTGTTGATGATATCATATTTGGAGGAACTGATGAGGAAATTGAGAAGTTTGTATAAGAGATGAAGGGAGAATTTGAAATGAGTATGATAGGAGAAATGAAAAATTTTCTAGGATTACAAATTGTACAGAATAAAGAAGGAATCTTTATTTCTCAGACTAAGTACTTGAAGGATTTACTAAAAAGGTTTGGTTTTGAAACATGTAAACCCATTGGAACACCTATGGTAACTAGACACAAGTTATCTACAAAGGATGAGACACCTACTATCGAGTAGAAGAAGTATAGATTTATGATTAGAGTTTTGTAATATCTAACTCACACAAGGCTGAGTATTGAAAATGTAGTTGGAAATGTTGCAAGATTCTAGGCTAATCCTAGAGAAGCACATTATGCAATAGTTAAAAGCATATTTAGATATCTAAATGGAACATCAGAGTTTGGATGGTGGTATGATAGATCTAATGATTTTACTCTAAGTGCTTATATTGATGCTGATTGGACAGGAAATATGGATGATAGAAAGAGCACTAGTGGTCGAGCCTTCTTTCTTGGAGGAAGATTAGTTTCTTGGTTAAGCAATACATAGGATTGTACATCTCAAAGTATAGCAGAAGAAGAATATGTTGCAGCAACAACCAATTACAATCAAGTTGTTTAGACGAAGTAGATGCTAAAGGATATAAGGATAGAAATTAGTAAGCCTATTGTCATACATTGTGACAACATAAGCATGGTAAATCTTTCTAAGAATTCAATGTCGCATTCGAAGACCAAGCACATTTCTCTCAAGTATCACATGTTAAGAGAGAAAGTTGTAGAAAAGGAAATCAAATTAAAGTATGGAAGTACTAAAGCATAGATTACAGATATATTCACTAAGCCTCTTCCCAAAGAGACTTTTGAGTATTTGTGAGGTATGTTAGGAGTTATACCCCTTCCTACATTAGAGTAGAAGATGCAAGGATGCATCAGTCCAATGTAACAAAGCACCATTGTTTGTTTGGATTGAATGCTAATTCTTTTTGTATGGGGGAGTATCTATGATGGATAGAGTCATCAAGGAATCTTGTTAGATGTTGTTTCAAACAATGTCTTTGGCCACTTGAGCTAGTAAGTATCAATTCTTGCAAAATTTGATCTAGAGATGTTAGTTGCTAGAACCTTTGACATTGATGTCAATTAGGGAGAAGTTTAGCATAGAAACCATAATAGGGGAGAAGTTTGGCATGAGGAAAAACATCATGAGGAGAAGATTGTGAGGAAGAAGTAAAACATGTAATGATAGTTTGATAGAGCACATTGAGGTATATCGATAGGGAAGAATAATTGATGAAGAGAATTTGAAAAGAAAGATGAACAATATTTTGTTGGTATTCTTGGAACTAGATGTTTTTCATCTATGTTTCCATCAATGGTAAAGGGGGAGATTGTTGGAGGATTGGAGAGATTGTTGATAGAATTAATGCTGATGATATTCCAATGGGGGAGTATTGTAGAGATGTTACTATGATGATATGTTATATTCATGACTGGGTTTGTCATTGATGTCAACATAGTAGTTTTTTATGGAAGAACAATAGAAAGATCAAGTTGGTACAGATAGCTAATAGAGTATTCTAACTATCTAAAGTTATGGGAGATACTTCTTAGTATCTAGCACATGTAGTTAACATCAGAAGAAGAAAAGATAAGTTTGGAAGAAGTTATGTAAGTTCTGGTAATGTCTATTTTGAGATAGATTTTATAGAGGCATGTTCTCGTAAACTTGTTATATCTCCTAACATAATTTTTATTTTGTGGATCAAGGTTGAGGATGTGTAGAAGACATATTGATGATGATATAGGTAAGCTTGCATATCATGATATTGCATTTACATAAAGTTATTCAAGTTGCTAGTTAGAAGTTTAATGTTATCACTAAGTGTAATGTGTTCTTAGTTTGGTCCTATAATGATTAATTGAGAAGGTCTAACGACTGACTCAAGGAATTTTTTTATGGGCTTGGTACAAAGGAAGCAAATTTTCCTTTATCATTATATGAACATGGATGAGTAAGAAAAGTAACTGTAAGCAATAGAGAGCAGAATGTGAAGTTGAGAAAAGTAATGCAGAACTGAAGGAAACTTCGTTGTCAAGGTTTAGTAGAGTGATCTAAGGTTGGATATTTGGATTTGAGGTCCATGACTTGGTATACAAGGCCTGACAGTAACTAGTTTGGTTGACAAAACTAAATAAAGTCTAGAACATAATAGTAAATTTCATGATTCAGCAGTAAGCTCTTCCTATAGTTGAAATTGAATGTTTGGGTAGTGGGCTATTTTTACATACATTATACTACAACTCCTAATAGGGTTAGAATCTCCTAATAGGGATTCAAAGTCTCCTAATAGGGACTCATTGTACTAAATGTTGTAATAGACTCCTAACAGGGTCTATCCTTTAACAAGGAATATTTATATTAGTACATCATCTTGTGGGCATCATTCCAACTGGGGTTTTCCCTTTGATCAAGGATGTCCCTAGTTAACATATCTAGTGTAATTATCTATGTCCATATTATTATGGTTGCTATTTCATTTGTTTGAATGGTTAAGTTTGGTTAAAGAAGATATATATTTTAATTGTTGGATAACTAATTGACCCCCCCCACCCCCCTCTCAGTTATCTTGGGGGACTATTATTTCTAACAGAATCTCATTGTGTATCAAGTCTACCTGAGGGGTTTCGGAGGATGGGGTTGGTTTCTAGTGCCAAATTCCACTACATTCCTTTAGGATTCTAATAACCTACTAAGCCACCCCCAAACTAGTAGTAGCTTTATCCCTAAATATTATGTTGTTATGTTCCTTCTAGATAACCCATGAAATATAAGGAGGAGTTATGAACCATAAGCTATTAGGTATGCGATAGAAGAAATGCCATTCCAATGAAAAAATTGTTGTGGACCTTCATTAGGGTACTATTGAATTACCCATAAGACAAGTGCCTCCCTCCACACCTCCAAGGAAAATTGGAAGTGAAAAAGAAGGTGTGATATATATTTCGCATGAAGACAAGGGACACATAAATTTGCAAGCTGCCATCCTCTCCTTTGGAGATTCTCCATAGTAAGGATAGACCCATGTAAAGTCATCCACAAGAAAAAAAAATTATCTTGGGAAGGATCCATGGGTGCCAAACCTTTCTCCAATCTCCTTGGGCCTCCCCATCCCTAAGGAAACATAGATAAATTGACTTCACTATGAAGTCCCCCGAGGGAGTAAGCTTCCAAACCAAGGAGCCCTCAATCAAGAGGAAAAAGATCCTATAATTACTTAGTGGATTTTGAAGTTCCAAATCAAGACCCACCCCTACAGAAGTCTAGTTCTAGATCCCAATCCATTCACGATCTAGGATGATATAGTTTTCGAAACCAAGGATCCCTTAACCAAGAGGACAAAGATCCTATAATTACTTAGTGGGTTTTGAAGTTCTAGAGCAAGACGCACCCCTACAGGAGTTTGGTTCTAGATCCAAATCCATTCATGATCCGGGGCCATATAGTTTCAAGTCATGGATCCATTAGCTCTAGTGTTTAACTCATGCAATGGTAGAAAATTGGTGTACTTGAGTGAGTAATCTTGGATCCATTGATCTTCCTAGAAATCAATGGTGTCACCATTCCCAACAATCCAATGGCATCCCATATTTAGCATTTTATGGGTGTGCTTCATATTATTCAAAAATTTAGAGCCCTGGGGGAGAGCCTGGGTCCATAGAGTATGATGAAATGATTCACCTCCAATGTACTTGGCCCTTAGAATGTTGCACCAGTTACCATCCAAGTTCATCAACCTGTAGCCAAATTTGGTTAGAAGGGCCATATTCATATGTCCAATCCTTATATTTAAACCTCTGCAGTCCCTGGAAGAATGGACTTTTTCCCAGCTAACCAAACTCATCCTAGTAATTTCTTTAGTGCCATACCACCAGAAGTTCCAGTGATTTTTTTCAAGGGTATCTTTGAATCTTCCAAGTAGTTTGAAAAATGGAAAGGAAGTAAATCGGGATTCCTTGTAGGGAAGCAAAGAGAAGTTGGAGTTTCCCAGCACTTCAAAATCTTTCCTTTCCAACTGGCCAGCTTTCTTTGGAAGCGTTTAACAAGACTATTCCAAAATTGAGTTGAGACTTCTTTAATCCTGAGTGAGAGCCCAAGATATGTGTCAGGTAGAAATACCTCCTAGAATTCAAAAATTTGACTAACCTTAACTCTTAGACTAGCACCAGTATTGAAGAAATACACTTTTTCTTTTGTGATACTTTTGGCATTGCCTAGAGACCTTTGCATATTGATTTAGGAGAGATTTCCACTCACTGGCTTCATGTATGGAGGAGATATCAAATAAGAAGGTGTCATCCAAAAATTGTTGAATAGTTTTAGGAGAACACAAGGATGTAGGTTGAACACCTCTTAACCTATCAACATTATTCATAGAGACCAAATTACTACCCAAGACCTCAGCCACAATAATGAAAATATATGGGGATAGGTGTTCATCTTGGCACAACCCTTGGGATGAAGAAAAAAATCCTTTAGGATCCCCATTAACAAGCACTAGAAGATGGCAGTATTAATCATGTTTCTAATATTTTGATAATATTTTCATTAAAGCCAAGTTTAGAGAGAATAGAAATCATGAATTCCCTCCCAACCTTATCATACACTTTGAAAATATCTACTTTAGGATCCATACCTAGGTTCTTGCTCCTATCAATAGAGTGGATAACCTTGTGTGTAGATATGACCACATCTAAGATCTACTTCCTAGGGACAAAACCATTCTATTAGGGAACAATGAACATATCAAGGAGGGGATTGATTTAGTTTACCATAATCTTGGCAAGGAATTTATAAATCATGTTGCATAGACTGATAGGACAAAAATATTCCAAGTGACTAGAGTTATCAGTCTTAGGGATAAGAACAATGAAAGTCTGGTTGAGTTCCTTCAAAAAATTGCCCATTCTGACAGAGTCTCTAGCAGCATGGATCAAATCATACTTGAAAATATCACAAAATTCCTGAAAAAAAGATGTGGGAAAACCATCAAGACTAGGGCTTTGTACTGATTCATGCTAAACATGACTTTTCTAACTTCCTCCTCCTTGAACTTAGCAGTCAAGTCCTTACTCATCTTGTTATTAACAATTGGATGAAAAGAACTCAAAATATCATTTTTCATCTTACTATTGACCTACACAATAGGAAGGTTATAGAGTTGCTTGAAATAGAGATTTACTTTTACCTTCTATCTCATCCATATAACTAATCTTTTGACCATTATCATCCACCAACATGTTTATGGTGTTACATTTTTTCTTTCTTGACACCAATCTATGGAAAAAGGTCATATTTTGGTCACCCTCCACTAACCATTGAACTGTTGACCTCTATTTTCAAAAAACTTCCTCCCAATTTAGGATTTTCTTGCATAAGTTTCAACACTTGCTCTCCTCCTATTGATATTCAACATTAATATTGCCCTAAGTAAGTTGGTTTTAGAGGGCTTCCAACTTATTCTTAGTAGATTTCTTCTCTTTGGAAATGTTCTCAAATGAAGATTTTCTCCATCCCCACACTTCTTTTTAGATTCACTCAAGTTTTCTGGTGATATAGAACATGGTCATAGCCTTAGCCAGATCTTTCCACCACTATGCAATACAATCTTTTAATTTTGTGTGTGAGTGCCACATAATTTTTTACCTAAAGGGCTTCCATCTATTGTGTTGATACTCCAACCAATAAAACACTAGCATAAAGTGATCCAAAATAGTCCTTAGCTCCACCTTTAAGGAAGAATGTTGAAGAATGGGAAAACTAGAAGAAATAAAAGCCCTATAAAGTCTAACCTGAATCAAAATTTTCCCTAATCTATAATTAGACCATGTGAACACAAGACCTTGATGATCAATATCAATCAAGTCATTTGTTCCAAGAAAGCCCTCCAACTCTTGCATACTATTAGAAAAGTCTTTCAAACCCTCAATTTCTCTAATAGATATTTAGGGGTGTTAAAATCCCCCATACACAATTCTTTCTTGTCTCATAGTCTCAAATACTTGAGTAGCCTCACCCAATATAACTAGTCTACCATTCCCAGTGTTGGGGGTACAAAAATTGAAAAGAATCCAACTAACAGCATGGGAGGTGAAACTTGTGACCAAAAATTGGGGATTAATATGGGTGACCATTCCCACCACCTGTTTTGGGTTCCACATCATGGAAATGCCACTAGAGGTGGCATTAGCCTCATTTTAAAATAATTTAGTCCCTTTCCAAATGTAAGTAGCAACACTTGCTCAGTTATTTTAACTTCCTACAAAAGATTCAAGTCAAACTCAAGCTCTATGATATTTTTATTTATTTCATACTATTTCCTAGGGATATTCAACCCTCTCACATTCCAAGTTATGAGCTTCATCTTTTATGATATTGAGTAGCCTTTGGGGTTTTTTGTTTCCCCTGTGTTATGTCCTTCTCTATTTTTTTTTGGCATACATTCCTAATTAGAGGTCTCTCAATCCTTGTGGATGGCCCAACATCCACTTTATATCTTCCTCTAGGCTTACACTTTCGAACCATCCATTCAACATCATTCTTGAGAAGGTCTAGACTTGGTAGCTTAGTTGTGGGGGAGAGCATTTCAACCATACATAGGAGTGAGACCACTAGGGTTCCATCAACAAGAGGTGATACGTCCCCTAAGAGAAGGGATTAATAGCATGGAGTAGCATCACTAGCAACTTCCATAAATTTATTCATTTGTCCATCCCTATGTTGAAATAATTGTATAGAAAGTGTGTCAAAAATCTCCCACACTTCATGGTGAAAAACACCATCCATAGAAGTTTGGATTTCTTCAACTTTTCAATGGTGTCCACTTTCACAAGGGTTCTTAAATTCTCATCACTTTTTCTATGGGTTTGAACCAAGTCCTAAGAGGCCCCCTCACATGTTTCCTTTAGGCCTATTAGTTCCTTATTCACTAGGCTTTTTTCCTTCTTAGCCATCTCAGTAGTTTTCAAGATTTCAACCACTACCACTTTTGGTGAGGACACTTTGTCTTTGAGTTTCTCACCCTTTAGGCAATCCACAATCAAATGACCAAACATGTTGTGATTTTGGAAAAAGGGGGTTGTATCCTCATAGATTATCGATTGTGACCAGTTTTGCCATTTAGATTTTGGGTCATCTGTTGTTGAAAAGGTTTTATTCATTCTAAAATTGATACAAAATCTAGAAAAACCTAGTTTAGTTCTATAGCTAGTCATATTAACCATCTTGATGAACTAGCCAAAGGAGTTACCAATCCACTTGAACACCTGCTCATCCCATAACTCTAAAGAAAGACTAGGAAACCTTATCCAAACTAGAGCATATCTATAGAGGTCCCTCTCTGAGTTGAACCCTGGTTTCCATTTCACCATGAAAAAGAGGTATTTTCAAAAATACAAAGAGCCCACCATGACCAAGTCTCCATCCACTTCCATAGAGAATCTAAACAATAAAAGAGGGCTAGTCATTACAAACATGGACACTGACCCTAAGAGTTTCCACTTCATATAGCACCATTTCCTTACCATATCAACCATGGGTTACAAGGAGATGAACTTACCAACAAGAAAAATGGTAAAGCTTGAGGCTATCAAATTGACCAGTAAATATAGTGATGAAATCATGGGACTAGTGGCCCTTGGGGAGGTTACAAGTTTCACACTAGAGTCATTACCAAACATGGATCTAAACACAACCTCCAACAAAGACTTAGGGGACACTGCCAACACTGACATCAATGGGGGACCACCAAGGATTTTGGAGCTTAAATTAGCATAGTAAATAGGGACATGCAAGGTTCCATTAGAGGAATATCTTCCTAGTGTAGGTCATAAACATTTTGGGCCTTATTTAAAAAACTAGTTCCAAGTTTGAACAAGCAGGACCCGATGACACCAATGGGGGGGACACCAGCAAGGGGACACTAGTGTAGGAAGGACCATTCCCTCGAGGATAGAGAGGGCATGGATCTTGGGAGGAAGCCAAGAACATGAAAGGAGTTGTAGAGAAAGATTTTTTAAAGGATAATAATGTTCACTAGGTAAGTTATGTCTAATTTATCATATGAGACTAAGTGTTGTGTACCAAAAATACATTTTTGTATGCCCTCATTAGTCTCCATGACTAGTGGAGGAGGACCTAGTCATAAAGTATTTTAGGTGATCCCTAGAAATATTATAATTATTTAATGTAAGTCCATATGTTTGGATGTGATATTCCATGTAATGAATCATTGGTAATGCCTAAGGGCAATACAATGTAAAGTTGTCAAGAAAGTGCAAAATTACTAAATTTTAATATTACAAAATGTTGGAAAAAGGGAACATGAGAGATCATAGGGGAAGCTGTATGGTTTTTGAATTCCTAAAAGGTACAAATAACTTTTATTGGTCATTCAAAATCAGAATGAGAAGAAGTAGTAAATTTTGGTATTAGTTTGTGGATTCATTCCTGGCTATTTTGATTGTTGTTCACTATTTATATGATGTTTCCTAGCCTTGTATAGATATTTTTGACCTGGAAACCATACATAAGTTATATATTTGAATATTAGGATGAGTTATCTTCATTCTCCTTTTAGTTTGGATTAAGTTCATTCAATATTGACAAAGTCAAACATATTGTAGTGAAAGTGTATGTTTGCAGATTTAAGAGTCCCTAAAAATAGCCATGTTGTAGTGTTTGGTATAAACACATATGAGTTATTTATGACCTCTAATTAGATCCATTTTAAATATATATAAATATTCTATCATTTCATTTTTTTTTGGGTTGTTTTATGCATATTTATGGAAGTTATGTATCTTTTATTGGAAATTGGGTTTTTAGTTTTTTCAATGGAGTTGTAGGCATAGATTTACATGCATGTAATGATTTATGTATTGGAAGAATCAGTGGATTACATATTTTGAAAGTAGACACAACAAGTCTTAATATTAAATTGGTTTGGGATCTTTTGGTGATTTTTACGAAGGATATTGGATTTTTTTATGTAGGGTTACATGTATCCTTTCTCGTTTTTGACAGTAAAAATGGGTCTTGATGTAGAGAACATAACTTGTAAAAGAATTGTTGGATTGGTCTCAGATTTGGATATGTTTTAGAAGAACTCAAGTTATAGAATCCCACCAAAAGGTTTTGAAGGAGGAGGTTGATAATAATAGTTATGAATAAACAAATCGGATAGAGAAATATGACTGTGTGAATGGAGATATATTCTTAAACTTGCTGAAATATGTTTTGTTTTACCTCATGAGATGCCTCTAAATAGTCAAATTGTTGAATGGATGTTGAAAGGATTAGAATGGATCCAATAAATTGGTTATTTTATTAATTTTATGCATCAACAACATTCTTTTTCCTTATTGGAAAATATAGAACATGTAGATCTCTAACATATTGTATAATTTACAACTTCAAAGTCTGGTAATAGAAAAAATAAATATTAAAACACATATTTATGTAGTAAAACTAAATTTATGGTGAACTATATTATTTATTTTGATCCCTTCATATTATTTTTCCTTTTGTCTTGATATATTTATATCATTCACTAAATTATAGATAAACTAGCATATATATGTTTGTGTGTATGCATATGTATATATATGTGTATATTTTGTGTGTGTGTGTGTGTGTGTACACACACACACACACACATATGACTTTATGTTAATAAATAATATATATATATATGTAATATTAAATTTTAATGCATACCCAAGGAAGAGAATGAATCCGAGCTATGAATCAAACTAGAATCACATGGATAGTTTGAGAACAAGTGAGTTCGAGTGGGGAAGACTATCATGACACACTTTTAATATAATCTTTTAATTAAATAAATATAATTTCCAATTAATAATAATCTTAAACTAATTAGTAAATTAACAATAAATCTATTACCATTATATGTATCATTAGTGTAAAGTATAATAATATCACATAATTATATTAATATAAATGTAGGTATTATTAGCATTTTATATATAGTAGACCATTATACTAGACCATTATTGTTGGCCTCTAAGGCACAAGATTAAAAAAAAAATATCACATTTGCATTTGAGTAGGGTTATTGAAATTGTGCACATGCGAAGTTACAATTTAAAAAATAAATGTAATCCTAACTTTATAAGCTGCAAGACAATACACACATATTAGTGATTAGTAGACAACCTATTATGAGAGTTTGAGTCAAACATTAAGGAATCAACCAAAACAATAATAGATTGGTATAGGATGTTTGGTCAACAATCAATTCCATCCATGGTTGAATGAATTTCTAAACTCCACATTTGTGTTCATCAATAATGTAATACTACACATAACAATAACTATGTGCAACAACAAATGAGAGAAATGATATACCTCCACTACTACAATTTTGACAACCATATTTGTGAGGAGAATTATGAAATGGCTACTCCATTACTATAACAACTTGCAATATTGATATTCAAATCATTTGTATAACCAATTAAAGGTAAAAAACAATGTCTTTAAAAAAAAAATCTAGTTTGAAAGCCAAGAAAATTGCATCTAAAATAACTATATACTTAATCAAAGGTAATGAACACTAATACTAAACCAAGTTTAAGGTGGACCAATAGTAAACCAAGCAACTATATGCATGTTGCCTAAACCCTAAATATGATAGCATTCATATTTGATCATTCTTCTATAATTTTTATGCTTGTGATATCCATAAGTAATCTATTAGACAATTGTGCATGACATCCTTGACATTCTTCTATAATCTTAAAGTTGGCACCATAATATTATAAGAGTATAGTTTCATTTTGCATGATATAGTAAGCTTATTGCACAATGGCAAAAAATCAAATGTCTCAATGAGAAGAGTGGAGATCACATTACCTTAAAAAGGAAATTTTAATAAATGATGCAAGATTTAAAATAAAAAATTTATTAATCTATAAACAGTTATATAACATCTATTTGTTCACTATTTTCTAAAGAGAATATTTAAAACAAGAGTTGCTAACAATTCATAACATAAAAATTTGGAATGGTGTACATGAAATTTAACAAATTGTGAATTCTTTAATGAAATAGGTTTCAGATAGATACTTCATCTAGAAATATAAAGTCTAATAGATAGTATATATGTGTGTATTTGTATATATGTGTGTGTATTTATAAATGAACTCATTAAGGCTAATTGCAACAACTGCAATGCTCCCTATCCATCATCATAACACAACTTGGTGTGTCATCTCCATCTTCAACCCTCAGCCTCATCATTGAGACAACCATTGGCATACTTAAACAAATAAAATTGGATCTCCTCTTCTCCTCCCTCCCTTCACCATTTCCTTTCACATCCACTGCATACAGATTACTCATTTTATTGCCAATAAAATTGCACATAACTTCTATAATGGATGCATTCCTTCAATTCATGTACTTTTTTATTTCTTAGTTGAAAGAAGAATTTAGGGATCACAAGACTGACTGGTGACTCTTACACACATAATATAGCTATCAATAAATTTTATATTATAATAATACAACTTTCAATAACTTTTGTATAATAATATTGAAAACAATTTAAATCAATGCACAAGATATCTAGATTCATCAACCTGATTATATTTAGTACCTACTGAGTTTTTTGACTCTTTGTATTCCAGATAATGCTATTGTATATGTCCATAAAAGAATGCTAACTATTACATTGTAAGGTGTGGATATTTTTATCTCAAGATTGGTGATTAATAAAATTATTGCTCTATGTGAAGAGTGGATCATAAATTTTAGTTATTTTTGAATCTCCTTTTCAATTATTTTTTTTGATGTTTTAACATAGTCAAAAAAACATATTATCAATGTGATATACCAGTAGTAAATGACAATAAAATTTGATACATGGTACACATTTTATATCAATTACTTAAGGAAACACACCGTTTGCTAAACATCAGCTTAAGAGGAGGATTGACTATAAAATGATTAGACACATGGTATTAAGCTCCAGATCTTCATTTCCTTATTCTATTTATGAGAGGTCTAGCTTAGCTTTCAAAAAGAATTGGCACAAAAATAAAGATTTTTAGTATTGGAAATTGACATTTTTGGTATAGAAATTGTGATTCTTTGAGCACATTAATTGATATTTTTTGGCACACAAATCAATATTTTTTAGCATGCACATCAAGATTTTTTGGCATGAAAATCATGATTTTTGAGTGCATGAATCGAGATTTTTTGCATGCAAATTGATACAGTTTTGGTATGGAACTATCATGCTTCCACAGGTGATTTTTGATGTTATTGGTCAAATTTTTTGAGGCATTTTGGTATGAATCTCAAGGTGGATTTTTTTTTTTTTTTTTTTTCATTCCAACACTTATTATACCTGCATGTTGTCCTATCTATTTTTCAAATTCTGCTCCAATTACATCCCATTCAATTTTGTTTCTTTTTTTCATTTTGATGGATATCTTGGATATTTTTCATGGGTTGCACTATCTCTTGTATCATCTTCATGTCTCTTTTGATCTTTGTTGACATCCTTTTGTAGTATTTTTGCAAATGCACTAAGATAAAGTGTCACACTATTGCATTTTGAAATCTTGCACATCTTTTTTTTTTTTGTACTCGCACTATATTATAAATTGCCTTGGGGTGTTTCATGTTGGCTATATTCATCATATTCCTTTGTGAAGTGGGTGTTCCTTCAACAACATTGGCCTCATGATGTGTTGATGACACATGCCATTATTGTTGTTTGTACTTATTTTACACTCTCAATGTTCCTTATTCTTTTTGCATGAGATATTACATTTAGTTTTAGGTTTTATGTCTTACCTCTCATCATTTTAGGGGGTTATGTTGGTTCTACTACTTTCTTGGTTCGATGGAGTGGTTGTATATCTATGCATTTCAGTAAGATGGATCATTTACCATACATGCATTCTTTCATTTCTCATTTTGGAGGTAATGAAGATACCTTTTATATTCGATTGATCAGCTCTTGAGACTTAGTCTTCTCTACCTAGTCATATTCTATATAGTGGAGGGTCTTAAGATTAGCAGTTTGGTAGTCATTGCAAGTTCAAGCTTTAGTGGTGTCCTTCATGATCATCCTTTTGTTCCTATTTTTTGGAACATTTTATTTCTATCTCTTTTTAGAGTAGGGTTTTTCCCATGTGTTTTTCTATATTTCTCATCTTTTCAGAGATTTGGTTGTGCTTGGGTACCTTATCAAGACTTTTTGTTGGGATTAAAATTTACTTTTAGCAGTAGTTTTTGGGTTTTTAGCTACTCGGGTGTTAGAGACTTAATAAAGTATTTTCTTGTTAATTAAGTCATATTGATTTAATTATTAAGTCAATTATTATCTCTATTTTGCTTAAGCTAAACTTTAGGCATATAATAAATAATTATTTTATTAATTATTATCATGCAAGCTAGGCTTTACCCAGTTAGGGTTTTGATCTCACTTTATAAGGATTGATCTCTTTATAATTTATTGATTCACTTTTGATAATATAAATTTCTCTTTTTTCTCATCAAGAATATCTCATCTATGGACCTAGGAATTCTAGTCTCTATAGCTTTTGCTGCTCTCTTTCTACTATAAGTGTTTGCATGCAGGTGATTTGTTAGAGGTATAGGGTTGATCTTTCATTAACTCCAACACATCTTTCACATAAAAATATTTGGTTAGTGAAATATAAAGTAGGAATCGATCTCATTTCAAGAGGGGATAATAAAACTAGTAAGGACAAAGAATAAAATAATATCATACTAGGTGGTGATAATAATTATTAAAACTCAAAAAGATAATTGGCATAGCGTGCAACTTATTAGTGTTCCTTGAGTCATAAGTTCAAGGAATAGAATGGAGGGACAGAGTACATTTACATATTAACTACTAAAAATGATCACAAAGGACACATGAATAATAATGTACGGTAGATACTAAAATAAGTTGACTAATTAGTGTCTAAGAGATGAAAATAATGTACACATGAATGAAAAAGTTATATAAGGATATAAAACCAATACAGATTAAAAAAATTGTTGGGGTAGTGATTGGATAAGTGGGCAAGATAGGGGAAAAATTACAAAGATGAAATCAAGTCATTCAATTATACATAGACCACTTCAAAAACACCTAACTTGACAATAACAAGATTTTGAAGAAAGAAAAAAAATTGAAGAACTGAGAAGTCATTCATAGACATCATTAAGAAAGATTATCATCTGATATTCTTATTTCCTACATATCAATTAGTGTTATCATATGCAAATTTTCAAATAATCAATTTTTGAAAAGAAACATATGTATTTAATATCTGAGAACTCAAATCGTTATATCCGATAGTACAAATCACTATTGAAAGCCCTATAATAGCCTCCATAGACTATGACAAATTAAATTATATTACAAAAAAATTGTATATCAAATTTCTTAATTAGTGGTCTAACATCTATTATAGGAGTTGATTATGATTGAAAGAGAAGTGAAGGTAGTTGTCCCAAATTTCTAACATGGGTGAGTAGAGAACATTACATCATTCATATGTGAATAATGTTAATTATTTATGATCTTCCTTGTCTCAATTATATGAAGTTGTCTTTGTTCAATGTGTATTTGGATTTTCTTAAATGTTATTACAAACTATATATATTTTTTGGGTACTCTAGAAATCATGATAGTATTTCTTTAATTATAATATAAAGAAGTATTTTCAATAATCAAGGATAACCAGTTTGTTCCTTTAAGACAACAATACAAGGAAATCATTTAATTTGGTATTGGTAATTAATCTTCAATTCAATAAATTAATATCATCATTTTTCTTTCTATTCATTCCATAGAACTCATATCTCTAGTTGGTATAGTGGATCTAATTAGGATATAAACTAAAATTGATTTTGAGTAGTAATATTAGTGGTTACATGTTGTTGCATTCTCCAAGCAATAGAGTGGCTCTTGCTAGCATTTGACCATAATGCTATTTGCATGCTATCATTTAGAAAGTAGAAGTAAAACCTAAACCATCTATGTTATTCTAAATATTCAATTGAACCAAATATTTTTTTTTAATTCTCTAGTGAGGGTATATAATATGGCTATATTCTCTTTGGCACTATATGTATGTTGACTACCATGTATTGCTACCCTCTATCAAATTTATCCTTATAATAGTCCTCCCTACCATAATAACTCAATGTGTAAGTTGTCCTAAAAGTTGAAGATATAACAATGGTTAATGATGAATATCATAGGTATGCCTTTGACCATTTCGATTGTGTTATCCATAGATGAATGTCACAGACGTGGCATGTTTTGGGTTTCTTTGAACATAAATATCTAATCCTAATGTATCATCAACCCCAACACTCAAAACCTACAATATTTTAAGATGCTTGATAAAATATGCTTATATTGGAAGATGTATTGATTCATGTTTGAATATGTAGAAATAATGACCTCATCCTCCTTATGTGAGACAAACTTGAATGTCAAAACTTCTGCACCCTCTAAGAAGATGTTGAAGGAAGAGCTAGAAATGGAGAAGCTTAAGCTAGTTCTTAAGTACAAGAAGCCAATAGTCATCCACTTTATCAATATTGACCCCACTCAAGAGTAATAGAAAAGAAAAAGCAAAAGAAATACATTGACCTTCGAAGTTTCCACCTTATAATTGGTACAAACCATATATTTTCCAAGTTTCGTATTATTTCTAGAGATTATTTTGTGGTTCCCAAATAATTACAAGCCACACAATATGATGAAGATACAACTAGTAGGTGAATGACCTATTGTAATCCTTGATGTAGAATTGGTTGGGATGGGTCACCGCATCCAAGATTGGGGAGATAAAGTCATCACAATGAGCTGAGTAAATGCTCACCAGGATTTTCAGAAAGAAAAAAGGCTCATGGATAGATGAACACTTATTGGCTAAATAAAATGTAGATTAAATCCATAAATAATCACTATCACTCCTTATGGTGGATTTTATAGAGCCCATCCAGGCTTATATTATATTCTTTTATAGGGTCATCATAGAACCAAGTGTCAAGGAGTTCATGCCTTGGAAAATGTATTATTTCATTTATCGTATTACAAAAAAAGAAGGTGAAGCTTGTTTGGTGTACCATTATCTCCATCCATATCCACCAACAACTAAAGGGATGTGAAACAAAGAAAGGTTTCTAGATGACATCCTGTGTGGTGTGGCTACTATCACATTGCCATATTCCTATTGGTGCTCACATGGTAGTTATTGCTTTTATCATCACCAAAAATAATATGAGCATGTTGAAATACTTACAAGTAGGGCACATCTTCCCAAGAAAATGCTTCCATATTTATTTTATAATCAGAGAAAATTAGATGTACACACCAACACCCTTGTTAGCAAAACTTGCATCTTACAGTATTTTATTATTATTCCTTAAATAAGGTCTCTTGAACTTTACATGCATTAACTTTTATGATAAATCTATCCTTTATTCCTTCTATCTAATGATAACTCACATTACAACCATGCTAATGGCATCCATATTACTGATATGTTAACCCATATACACTAATGGCATCAACAAGAATTGATTCCTTTATTTAGATACTAGTCCATTCATATCCCATATGTTACATATAATGACTCTTTATCTAGACACATTAATTTACATTTACCATTGAAATATCTTCATCTTAACCTTCTATAAAAATGTTTACTTCAACTTATTTTGACATAATTTTCCCCTAATGAAACTTATCTCTCATTTACAATGGTTTCATCAACACTATACTTCATACAACTCAAAAATCAATAATTAATTTCTCTTGTAATGCTTGATTGTCCATTCTGACCCATAGTGTGTTATTCAACATTCCCAACTAAAAAGTCTTAATGTATGCCTAACATGAATCTAAGTTTTAAGCTATTTTGAAAGAAAATTATTTGATTTCACCCTCACTTGATTGTTCTATACTGCCACATCTACTCACTTGTATTACAAGGGTTCTATTGTATCTCAATAAGAAAACCGCTTATTGAAAATATTGAAAACATTCTATAAAATCCATGAAACAATAAAAGATTCATCTAAACCAAAACATTTGAAGTGAGATAAAATAAGAGATAATTGACTTTAGCAAAATAAGTTGCTTATAATCCTCTTCCTAAATAGATTTTTCTTAGAGTTTTTAAATTAACACCAAGAACATTCCCAAAAAATATCCAAAATAAAAAGTATTCATACTGAAATGTAAAATTGCATTTTTTGTGTCATAAATTTCTTCCCATAATTTACACAATTAAAAATGGTATTGAAAGAGAATATAGAGTGACTTGAATCCAGTACAAAAACTTGATTGAGCATAATTATAAGTGATAACAACTATTGTAGATGTTAAGTGCAAAATGCACAAAAATGTTTCACAATTTACTCAGATCATAGAGTGAACAAGGAATCTACAAACCCCACATTATAGAAATAAATCGCACTGTATTTTTAGTATTAAATTATTTTACTTAACCCTAATGCAATGGATAAAAATAGGTAAATAATCATGCAACTAATAATATATGACTCTAGTTTTTATATTTGTGCGCATACATCGACTATGATTTATTTTGCATGAATATGTATTACCTTTGGTACATAAGAACATGACTTTCTATTCATGACACTTGTGATTGTAAGGCAAGACATGTGATTAAACCTATACATAGAGAAAATTTAAATTGCTAATATGTTCCTTCTCCAATAAATTACCACCAACATAACCATTATCCACGTAGTGATCATGCAAGAACAACCTTGTATGGTATAAGAAATGACGAATCCTCACTAATTAAATTTTAAGTGTGTGCTCCATGAGCCAAAGATTGAAGTGTGTGCTCCTCACCAATTAATTTTTTTTTTTCTCTTAAAACAAATGCCATATTTGGCACTCATATTTATTATATATTATATATTTTATTTCATATATTTCTAGTAGCCTCTAGTACATTTTTAATTTAAGAATATTTACCTATATTTTTCAGCCAATTTGGTGTTATTGTTGCTCGTTTTCAAATCTTGGATACAATAGATTCAGCATAGGATCTATTTATTGCCATTCTTCCCTATTTTGATGGTTCTATGATAAGGGCTTTGGTTTCATTGTGTACTTTATGTTGCTACCTCATTCTATGGTTTATTCATAGCTTCTTTACGAACAATTGCATTCTATTTTTTTTCTTTCAAATCTTTCTAGAACTCAATATGAAAATTCAATTTTAATTGATCTATCCTATGTAAGTGATGTAGACATTTTCAAAATAGGGTTGCAGGGATCACCATGTATGATTTTATTTTTCACCATGGAAATTTTTTTGTATCAGAGAATTTTAAAATTTGGGTGGACTTTCTTAATAGTGACCTTATAATTAAGAAGTAGGGGAAAGTGAAGAAGACAAACTAACATCCCAAATAGGAGCATTAGAGTGAACCATAAACTAGTCAGTCCCAAGAATGCACAGAGTCACCACTAGAAGCTTCTCAAGGCTAGACAGAATGGGCCCATAGAAGCAAGTAGAGGGGATGATGTACCCCATAGGAATTATAAAGAACATAGAGGAAAAGGCCCAAATCATATATCATATTTTTTGTTAACATTAACAGACCCAGGAAGAACCCCACATGGTTTGTAGAAGGATTGGGAAGCACAACACAAGAAGAGGGAATACACATTACCAAAAATAACTCCAAACACAAGCTAAGACTTCTACAAATAATAAGAATTAGAAGATAGGAAAATACTTGACTAGTACAACACAATCTACAAGAAAACTTGTGGGTCCAAAAAAAGATCACCATCTTCGCAAACCTAACCAATAACCATAAATAGCCACAAAATCACAACAAAACATACCACCAACATGAAAATGAATAGGAGAAACAAGCTAGGGTTGAAAATGTGACAAGCATGAAGAAAAATTTCCATTTTAAGTAAGCCCCTATTCATTTTCATGGTTAACTTGCCTATGAAAAGCTCCCATATCCCTCGGATATGGTTTTTTATGTCATCATGTGATACATTATCATGGAAGATAGGGTCAACATGGTTACTATTACCATTCTCCCATCCTGGACCATTTTATCAATAAGGAGTACATTTCCTTCCATATATCCATTTACATTCCATGGAAGATTGTGTTTGGAACATTAGGGAAAAAAATGAGTTTGGAAAAATCTATTATGTTTACTACTAGAATCCTTGATTTTTTTCCTCTTTAAATTCTATCATCGCATTCATCTAGAAATCCTGAGCCAAATTTGTTTGCCTCTGAAAATCACTAGAATGGGTCAAAACTTGTCCCATTGCACCTGGACCTAGAGCTATAGGGATCCCATTACTTCCACTCATAAGATAAAAATGAAAAATATTGAGGTACTATATGTCAAGAGTACTGGCACCAACATTAGAAAGGGAACCAATAGATTGAGAAAAAGATGTAGTGATAAAAATTCACTAGTAAACCCATATCTCATCGAACCAGATATATCCTCTTCAAAAGAGAATTTTGGGAGAGAATCTATCCCTAGACACAAATGAAATCCCACTAGAAAGAACTATGGGTAGCATGATGAGGTTGAAATAAATAGAAAAGTTAAAGATGGGAAGTTAATGGAGGAGGAACTAGATATCCATTTTCCCTTGAGGGTTTCTAACACCTTCAAAATAGAGACCATTACCCTAGATTCAGAGATAGGGGGGAATGTTGGTGAACAAGGAATCATTACTTCACTTGTTTGAATCAACAACATGGGTAGTCAAACTAAAGAAGAGGTCACTGGTTGTGAGAAAATGGGAAGAATTCTAAATAAATAGGAGGAGATTACATCCATCCACAGGGGGGCACTATGGAAAAAATGGACAAAGAGTATGGTAACTCAGATGTTGAGAAGTTAGAAAAGTCCATTTCCAACTTGGTTTAGAAGAATGTCGAGTTGGAATATAGGTTTAACAAGGTTGCTAATTTCTTAGTGCGGGCAATGTATTTGGTGGGTACAACCCTCTACCTCATGGAGACTAACAAGGAAGGCATGGAGACAATGTGCTCATTCTACATCTTCTTGGTTGATGACTAGTTCTAACTGTGTTTAGAGAATCTAAGGAACCAGAACAAGGAGGATTAAAAGATGCTTGCATGCTTTTAGTTTTATTTTTTTGTTCTATGTTTATTAGGTTTTTGATTGGTCTACTCACTCTCTCTATTAATATTTAATGGACTAGTTTAATGGACATTTTGAATATTTTTGCCAACTTTATGAATAGTATTGACATTCCCATAGTTTTTACTTGTAGTAGTTTTAAAAATACTTTGTCATGGAATTTTTTTGATATTTAAGAAGGGGGTTGGAGAGTTGTATTGTGAGGACTTTTATTTGATTCTCAATTTTTTTTTTGCTTTTTTTTGGGTGAGCCCCCATTTTTTTGTTGTTTTTTAATATCAAAAACATACATATTGAAGAGAATCATATATATAGGTTTCCCATTCCAATATATGTAAAAAATGAAGAAACTAGTGCGAAAGTGTATGGAAAGAGGAGTATAAGATAATGTAACTATGAAATAAATATTAATTTTTTTGTTGGTAGTAGTTTTTTTTAGCTGTTGGGCCTTTTTGGTTCATGGAATTTTTTTCCTTTGGTTGCAGCCTAGTTAGTTTTTTTAAATAATATTTTTTACCTTAGTTTGTAGTTACCTATTCTTGTTTTAGTTTTTCCTAGTTGGTGTTGCTTCTTATCGCCTTTTGTTTTTTTTTAAGGACTTTATATTATTTTGATCTAATGGGATCAATCCTTTCATTCTTTACTTAATCAAAAATATGAAATAAATATACTCTTTGTTTTGATCTACTTCACATTAGTTAATGAGGATGATCAATATATAATAGGAAGAAATATGAAATGGAAGGTGAAACATCAAGATGTAGAGTATACGATAGAGGCTATATATAATTACCAATGCTTTCACATATTGACATTGTCAAAAGGGATATTGGGATAATCATACAATCTAATGGCCACTAATATTATTTGTAATTCTTATAAACATTAATTAGGCCACAAAACATTTAAAGAACCTACTAAGGAATAGGGTATGTGCAGGATCATGGTCAACCAAACAATGCTCTTAAGTTGTAATAAAAAGTCAGCAAATCAGGGTTATGTCAACTTGAAGTGCAATTTTTACTTGTTATAAAATTTATATCAAAAGGTTGAGAGAAAAGAATCTCTAGGAAATTGATTTGAGTTTCTAAAATATTAAGCTTTATATGAAAAAAATAAAAAATTGATTCATCAAAATTTTGAATTTTAATTCAATAGTACAAAAATTTTAGGACAAAAATAAGAGGTAAACATAAGTTTGATCACTTTAATCAAAATAAAATGAGAATATTTTCAAATAATATTTTGGATAGAATAATTAGACTCATACCTAGATGTGACACATATTTTTGGGTAATTTTATTCTAAATAAATAAATTATTATTAATTTTCTACTTTAGAATTTTTGAAATAAAGAACCTCACGTATCTGACAACTTTAACTAATTCAAAACTCTACAAAATTTAATTTTTCTTTTCTTCCCTTATAGTAGAAGAATCATAGAATGTGATGTATCTTTTGAATTTCAAAAATGTTGTACCATTTGAAAGTTATAGTTATTTTTTAATCAATGTATCAATCAACACTTTATGCATAACTTGATTAGAAAAGAAGTAATAATTACTTACTAAACTCATAATTTGTCAAAACTTACATTCATGGAAAGATAAAGGCATTCTTAAGAAATTCTTTTCATTTCATCAAATTTTGGTGAAAAAAAGTCATCAGCTACATGTTTGAAGTAAAAAACACACAAGAACAAGTGAAAAATATTTTTTTGGCACTTTTTTTAAGTTGACCATATAGGGTTGGTATAAAAATATAATGAGGCCTTATAAAGGTATTAATTATTTTAGTTTACTAGTATCAGGATGGTTGGGAAAAAAGTTGGAATAGATTTTGAAATGCTTTGAGGCATTTTAGAACTACATATTTTTCAAATCACCACTATTTTGCACACCATGATCCTACACATACCCAATAAAAGTACAATAATACATGTATTTTTCCACCCTCACTATAATCATATTATGGGAAAGGAGTTCAGGTCATAAGAAAGTAAATAAAGTGATTCCAAAAAATAACGAGCTAGAAAAAATATTAGAAAAGCATGATTAAAGAATTAAGTCATCATAAAAGATACTTATAACATAAAAGTAATAAGACTTGATGAAACCACATATGGTATTGTTATATCATATTCATATGAATGAATTTATGAGAGTGTGATATATCTATAAGAATGAATTCTAAGAGAGTAGTGATAAACTAAGGAATATAGAATATAAAAGGGAAGTAAATTAACTTAGATCACATATCAAAGAATTTAAGAAAATTTGAACATTATACTCAAAAAGGGAAGAAACAATAACATAATTCTCAAATATTGTGGACTTAAATTAAGATAAGTTTATTATCTAATTTTAATATTAAATTCTAAGATAAATTTTCTAAAGATCCTTTATTTTTTATATTGTTTAAAAGTATTGATATTATCATATTAAGATCAAATTATAGTATTTTAGGATCAAATTAAAGGGATATCCCAAGTAGGTCAAAACAAATTTGGAATTATAAAGAAAGGCCTGAGAAGGGGATATTATTCAAATTCTTTGTGCTTAAATTTATGATGGATATGGAGTTTGTTAGGAATAAAGAATTCCAATATGGGAACCCAACATACATCATCTACAAACTCAAGAAGTAGTAAACTACCATCAACTAAAAATTTAAGCACATACAAAATGGGTAGGGATTCTGCCAATCTTGAAAGCAATTGAAGTGTTCTACCCTTTTGTATTGGTGTTATTGGAATTGTTTTTGCATGATGGTCTTCAAATGCTAGTCCAGAATAGTTATCAAACTCAACCATCACATGTGTTGGAGGTTCAGGTGGAGCGTGGCATTGTTTGTAGACTATATTTTGAACGTACCCCAAAGATCCATTTAGAAGATCTGCTTGTACCTATAGATTTGAAGTTCACATGACCCTTGCATCCTTACAGATTAGCATAGATACTTCATTCAGAACTATAAACTCATATGTGTGTGTGTGCGCACGCATATGTATATGAACTCATATATAACTATATATAGATTATTATTTTTAATTTTCACTCGATAAAGAATATTTTGAATTAAATTAGGGAAGGCCAATTTCACTCCCGTAGAAATGAATTAAGAAAGTTTAACTCCATTAGAATAATTTTCTGGGCAGTAAGTTAAGTCGGTCGAAGCTTCTGATTTGAACAGCGAGGCGCGGCACGTGAAACGTTTCGTCTGGTCGACGACGTAGGACTTTGAACGCTTGATTCAGCGAAGGAAAGAGTTAGTTTGTAGAGTTTCAGCCCCTCTATATAAGCGCCACATTGTTGTGTTTGATCTCACAGCTTCAATCTTCACCGAGCAAGTTATCATTGAGTTGAAAGGCGAGGAAGGAATCCGCAAGTAATAAACATGGAAAGTTCGATGAGAGCAGTGCTGATTATGTTGCTCATGATTACGTTGGTGGTCCATGTCTCGGCTGACTGCCACAACTCGCCTGTTCCGTGTGCACCAAAGGAGAAGTGGGCAGTACGAGATGAGGATAACACTACGGATCATTGCCACAACTCGCCTGTTCCGTGTCAATCATCATACCACAACTTGGCCTCAGCCTCACCGTTGAGACAGCCACCGGCATCCTTAGACAAATAAAACTTGATCTCTTCTCCTCGTCCGTCCCTTCACCATTTCCTTTCACATCCACTGCATGCAGATTACTCATTTTATTGCCAATAAAACTGCACGCACCTTCTACAATGGATGCGTTCCTTCAATTCATGTACTTTTCTATTTCTTAGTTGAAAGAAGAATTCAGGGATGACGAGACCGACTGATGACTCTTACACACATAATACAACTTTCAATAACTTTTATATCAATAGTAATGAAAACAGTTTAAATGAATGCACAAGATATCTAGATTCATCAACCTGATTATATTTAGTACCTGTTTTGGAAATTTACCGCTCAACAACTTTTTATTCCAATTTATTATAATTATATATACATATATGCTTATATATACATATATGCTCAAATAATAAAAGGATATCATAATTCAGTTACCTAAATATCAAGATGTATTGATTATGCCGTCAATTCTAACAGAAGTTCAAGAACCTGTCTAAGAACAATAGGGTGAGAATATTGTAGGAGTGCTTTACTACCCTACCGTGAAGTTGATAAGCTTCCCCAGAATCTTTCCTAACATGAAAGATACCCAGCCCTGCAACGAGGGAGATTAAACAGATAAAACCAAGAAAAGTAATGAAAGTATGTGACCTAATGAGATTATTCTCAATAGCCACTCACTAAGTCATCAAGATTACTCGAAAAACACCTACATATCTCTTTCTGTCACATTGAAATTTCCACTATGCACTACCAACATATAAGCATATAATTACAACATTGCCAAGAAGCACATACCCTTAATGCTTACATTTGGTCTATGCCATTAAGCATGGTGTTCATTCTTTGACTAGTCAAACAAGATTTAAAACACATTTTATATCCTTGAAAAGTGCACTCCATTTACATGGATATCCATAAGCAATACCAATTAGTATTAAGTAGCAACTTCCTTACAAAAGGACATCAATCATACCATGCAGATTGTGAAATAATTTCCCCAGTTCTATAACTTCTGGTGTACTACCAATACATAAGTACACAACAATTAAAATAATAATAAAATTTCTACAATTGAATGATATTATTCCAAAATCGAGTAGAACATCATTGTAATTACTTCCAAATGGACATATTTCCATCATGAGCTATAAATCCATAGACACGATATCAACAACTCATACATTCTAAATTACTTAATTGCAAGAGTTCATATGATCATCATTACTAGTAGTTATTTTAATGATTGTTTGTATACAATGCACAATGACACAGTCATTATGGAATGCTATAGCACAGTAAAATATTGCTAATAAAGCACATCTCATATTTACTTATGACTACACTTTTCTCAATTTTAATATAAAGAAGTAAATGTCACTTTTTAATCCAAAAGATGTTTTCAAAACTTAACATAATTCTAATAAAATTTTCTTACAAGTAAAACTTACACATCACCAAGATTTCATAGCAATAAGATAGAAAATTCTATCAAACTCTAGGTGTCAATGTATTGAGTAAGTTCTAGTAGCAAAACCTATCTCAAGAAAGTTGAAGCATTTTAGTTTATAACTGATACACTAAAGTTTATTTAAATCTCTAATTTTATATCAACTCATATAATAGGTTGGTCACACTTCTTTATAACAACACCCAAACAACAACTAAGTTCTCACACAGTAAAGGAAGAGGGATGATGTCCAATATTTACTCTCAAAATCCATTTGTCAAATTAAATTCAAAGTATTCAATAAAAAATTATTTGAGTCTATCAAATTTGTCTTGATCTAAACTCTTCACACTTGCTAAGTCCAAGTTTTCCTACAATGCCATAAAGACTATAGAAATCTATGCCAAAAACTATTGTGGTTTATGAAACAGAAAAGATGGCAGCAATTTGCTGAAATGTATTGCTAGTATTGAACCCAATAATGTAAACATTTGTTCACTGTGATGAAGTTTGATTCAACTTAATATTTTCTTTTTAGGTTTCAAGACTATTGGAATAAACAGTTTTACCCAATATTATAACCCAATGTTTGCAAAGTTTTACAATGATTAGGGGGTTTAAAGCATGTGCTATAAGGGTTTAAAAGACATGTTTCACTCGTTCCAAGTTTTGATGCTCTGTGAGATACTCACAGACTAACAACTTTTTCAAAGTTATCATGTTAAACGAGGCAGGTAATGAAATCGAATCAACAAGAATATTAACATTCCAAGCCTTCAAATGAATATTTTAGACATACAATAGTTCAACTCAAGATAATTCTTGTTGTCTATTTGGATCTAGTAGGGACTAGAATAGAGAAAGTATGAAAAATGAACATAAAATTAAGTTTCTAATTAGCTGGGTGTTGTATGTTTTCCTACAGGAAGAACAACCATGTATGACCCCAAACTCTCTATAACCTGACAACCCCCAATGTTTCATTGTAATGGTGATTGTAGATGGTTTGTGTACACAAGTCCACACATTTCCAAGGGATTTAAATTTTCCAAGCTACCATGGGGAGATTAAGCACCCATATAATTAAAACTTACAACCATTCATAGTGTAAGAAATAGGAAGTCTGTAAGGTGAGTCATTCGGTTAATATGTTCAAAATCCTGTCACATTACTAGAAAAAAATAGATCAAGATGGGAATTTGTTTAAAGACCTAACAGTCAACACAATCTTAACATCAGATCACAAAATTCATCAGGCTTATTGCCCTACTAGTACCATAATTGTACAGATCAATCAATAGAAAACATATTAAATTAAAGAACAACAATAACATTCATTGCAATGATGACAACCTTGGTGTTTCTTGCTGCTACATATGGCTTCTCTTTTCCCTACTCCCCTTCCCTCCAGTCATTGCACATTGAGCACATTGAAACTTCTGCAAAAATTCTAGTTACTCAAAACTAGACGCCTTCCTTCTTTGAATTTGTCACTAACTGCAAATGACATAGGGGTGATGCACCAGCCATGACCAAAAGTAGCAGTAGGCCTAGGTCATTATTTTGATCATTACCGCTGCCCACAGTTGAGGGGAGTTGAGTTCCAGACCGATTGGGTGAACTGTCCACGTAAACAACTATTCTTGGCTCCCAGTCCTAATGCCTCCTCAGAGAACAAAGCAGCCATGACTGAGCTATTAAAACAATCACCAAAGATATATATAAATTATAAATTTCCCCCAGTGTATTATTATTATTATTCTTCCATTATGCCCTCTTATTAGCTATCTGACCCAAAGTCCCCAAAATATATAACGAACTACCTATCTAATTGACAAGATATTATTTTTATTGAATAATAACTAGGCCTATGTGGCACAACAATATCCACTTTATTTGGTAGAGGAGAAATGGGTTATGACACTAATATTCTTGCTAATCATTTTACCAAACAAACAATCATTTTTATTTCACTAACAATTATTTATAAGATCTCATATTTAATTTTCACAAGCGAGACTAAGATAGATTAATATACACTAATTTTTAGAAAAAATATCACTTTTTCCAACCATATATATAAATTTTAATTATGGTTGGAAAAGTCAAATATTTTCTCAAAAGTTAAATTTAGTTTAGTATGTGTACAAGTGTGTATGTGTATATGCATTCATGTATGTATGTATTATGTATGCATGCATGCATGTGTGTATGTGTATACATATCTATACATGCCAATTAACACACACACACACACACACACACACACATACGTGTGTGTGTGTGTGTGTGTGTGTGTAGGATACCACATTGTATTGTCAAATTTATCCATAACATTATCTAAATAGACAAAATAATTTTTTTATTTTAATTTGTCAACTTGATAACTCATGCACCTAATATTTATTGCCATAAAAAAATAACTTAAAATCAAAGGATTATTGATACACTCAAAGTCCACGCTACAATTTCTCATACAATATAGTCATAGAATACTAATGAAATACATTAATTCTCACAATCCATATGAATAAATAGACATTCAATTGAAGATATTAAAATATCAAAATAAGAAATAATGTATCACCTCTATTCATCAGTCTTGGAATGTTATTTGTGAATTTCAAAGGCCACTACTTTTGTAACACCCCACTCGACAACCCAAGTAGGAAGAGAATGTGTCATATTATTTAGATGGCAAGACTAGTTTCAAGGGTTTGAGATTTGTTTTTCAAAGGAGTATATTTATGATTTTTGTCAATTCTAATTTAATTTGTAGAAGAACCATAAGAATTGTTTGTGAATAGTTTTTAGCAATATTAATATCATGTATTTTTATAAATTGAGTTTGTTTTGTAATTAAAATGAAAAAGAGTAGTGTTGTGGATAGTGTTATGGTTGGGTTGCAAGTGGGAGAATGCTGAAGTGGAAATCCAATAGTCATTGAGTCTTTTGACTCCTCATATTCTAGATAATGCTATTGTATACATGTGCAAGAGAATGTTGACTATTGCATTGTAAGTTGTGGAGAGTTTTATCTCAGAATTGGTGATTAATAAAATTATTGTTTTGGTTGAAGAGTGGATCATAAATTTGTGTTGTTTTTGAATCTCCATTTTAATTTTTCATTTGATGTTGAAAGAAGAGCTAGAAATGGAGAAGCTCATGTTGTTTCTGAAGTATAAGAAACCAATAGTCCTCTGCTCTCCAAAGATTGATACCCCACTCACGAATATTAGAAATATTACTTTAAGAGAGTGGGGATAATTATAGGAGATTTTGGAAGACTTGAGGGGTAGAAAAGAAAAAGTAATATATTTGTCTTCCAAGTTGCCACCTCTTGATTGGTACAAATCGTATATTTTCCAAGTTTCTTACAATTTAGAGAGATTACTATGTGGTTCACAAATAATCACAAGCCACACAAAAAGATGCAGTTACAACTAGTAGGTGAATGACCCATTGTCATCCTTGATGTTGAACTAGTTGGGATGGATCATTGCATCTGAGAATTCAGAGGTTAAGCCGTCAGTCATATATTTTTGCTAATATTATTGAATAATTACTACCATGTTTCTGGTTATAATTAAGTTTTATAACTTTAGAATAACATTTGATAAAACATTTCTAGTTGTGCCAATATCCCTTGTAAATTCTAAGTGTTTCTCAATATCGTAATCAACCTATGAATCATTATCGATAGAATTTGTTAAATAATTAATAGAATTATTGATCCAGAAAACCTAGAGGCTATTTATATTAGAATTTTTTAATCTTTGTTAATAATCCTCTCTTCCAATTGAAACAAGACTTAGATTAGAAATATCCCTCAAAAAAACTTTTTTAAAGAAAAGTTGTCTAAATTGGCAATTAAAATAGTTTGATATTCTCTTAAAATTTTAGTTAATTATTTAAAATGGTAGTAATAAAATCTAATTTTAATGATCTATAATTCAATACACAACACAATGTTTTCAAATAGTAGAGCATATGTATAAAATAAATAATTTTTTTTAGAGGGATACAAATTTTATGTAATTGCTTTAACTTTTCTCTAATGAAACTTCAAACAATTCAATGACAATTCACACAATAAAATAAAATATATATTTAAAACTATAGAAAAGAAAAACTATTTTAATCCTTCACAATTCAACTAAGACAAAAGACAACTGTAAAGTTTATACTCTTAGACAGGTAGTTCAACCATCTCTTCTAAAATGACTCTATCGAAAATTGAAAAGCTAAAGACCATTTAATTTGCTAGACCGAACTTATTCAAGATAGTCAAAATCCTCTCTTTTTTTCTATCCTTGAATTATCTTGAGAAGTCTTTCTCTTCTTCCCCATCATTATTTTATCCTCTAAAATCTTTCTGTTATCTATTAACTTCTTATTAGAAGAAAAACTCCATGTTCCATCTTCTGAATTTTTTGTAACTATGTCACTACCAATGTGTTTTCCATCTAATTTTACATCAAAAGGCCAACAAAAATGATGATCCTTAGGTAACAGTGTGGCTAGTACAACAAGATTCAATTCACTAATTGTATTTAACATTAATACATATGATATGAAATCTTAGGATTGGTGCAAATATAAATTGTAAATTTAGTTATCTTGTGAATGAATCAAATAATATTACTTTATTTATTATTTTAGAACTTTTTCTTTGTTTATTTTTCTTTTTGTAAAGATTTTTTGATTTTTTTAAAAAGCGAAGTTATTGATTTATTTATATATATTTTTCAAGTACTTACAATAAATTTTTATTTTTGAAACTATTTAAATATATTATAGTAATTTGTTAATTTAGAAATAAAATATGTAATGTTTATTAGATATATTTAAAATTTTGTTAAGTTTTATCAATTAATTTTTATTAGCTATTAATTTAGAGAAAAAAATTATATTAAAATAATTATTTAGTTATTATTTGTATTACAATTAAAATATGCAAACTTATGATATAAGAATATTAATACAAAAATAAAGATTTATTATGTCAAACTGACTCAAATAAAATCAAATACTATATATATAAAACAATATATTAAATCATAAAGTTATTTTAGGCCTCACTTCATCTAAATAATAAATACATGCATAGGCCTATATGTAAGACAGTAAAATTATTGAAACAAAATAATGAAATGGAATCATTTATAATTTAGCTACCTCTCTTCTAACAAATTCCCAATTATAATTTAAAACATAAAACATAATTAATGTGTAAATTATATATATATATATATGATTTATTTCAATAATTTTGACACCTCTGCTCATTAAGGAGTATTTTTTGACTTTCCTGAGAGCCATGAAAATTTTATAGCTTCCTGACTGAAACATCAAATCTTACAACGTTGAATAGTTTTAAAAAATGTTTTTCTTTTCTGCTAGGATTGGTAGCAACATTTTATATCTACTTGTTGATTCTTCCGCTGCATAATCATGACACATATACACAGAGCCATGAAAGCTATGAAAAACATAGAAACGATGTTGTTCTCGATCGAATAAAACCTAGATATTTTGTTTATTATTATCATTTGATATGCTTGTATGTTTTCTTTCCTTATATAACAAATCGGAAATTGTCTTACATATACTTCTTTAACCATGATATTGTTATCCCAGCAACATAGAGATCATAGGTAAGTTTTGATATTATGTTCTACGTCATTGCAAGTTTAAAGCCTTGAACATATGATAATTCTTTTAGTTGTTGTATTGATACTATATCTATTTCCTTGCAACTCCGGTATTAGGTTGAAGATAGACGTTTTGTCACTTAGTTAGAACCATCCATGCCCGCTTTTCTTTATGTTTAGAATTGTGATATGACATTGCTTTTTCAAAATCTTGAGACCAAATTTTATTCAAGTCTGAGATATTCTGATTGTTGATATTGTGAAGGCCAACAGTCATCTTTGTTCCCTCCAATAATCGAGTCTCTTGGTTTCCAAAGACTCTTCATTTGTAATATTATTGGAGCCCATTTATATGCTGCTCTGCTCATTTTGTAAATAACTTTTTCTTATTAATTCAATACTCTGCAGTCTGGACGTAGCCACTATTGTGGTGAACCAGGATAAATCCGGTGTTGTGTATTTCTTCTTATTGCGACATTTAATTTCTTTGTTTAAATCCTTTCAATTGGTATCAGAGTACGAGGTGTGCAGATTGGAAAATCAGTGTTGAATTTTCCGGAAAGATGGAGGATTTGAAAATAGAAAAATTTACAGGCAAGAATTATAGCCTGTGGAAAGTGCAGATGCGTTCCTTGCTGGTTAAGCAAGACTTGGCTCTCGCAATCGAAGGAAAGTCTAAGAAACCGTCTACAATGACTGATGAAGATTGGCAAAAGATGGATGACAAGGCCATGGCATCCATTTTTCTCTCACTAGCGAAAAATGTTTTGTTCAATGTCTCAAATGAGACGTCAACGAAAGATGTTTGGGACAAACTTAAGAATATGTATCAAACAACATCGGCTGTAAACAAAATCTTCATTATGAAGAAACTCTACAAACTGAAAATGAAGGAAGGGATTGCAATGTCAAATCATATAAATGATTTGAACACCCTATTATGTCAAGCAAGCTCGGTTGGTATGACTCAAGATGACGAATCCAAAGCAATCATCTTGTTATGTTCTTTACTTGACAGTTGGGATCCCGTATTTACAGCTGTAAGTACTTCAAGCTCTACGAAGTCAAAGCTAGCCTATGATGAAGTTGTTGCCACTTTATTAAGTGAAGACATGAGAAGGAGTAACAAAGACTCCTCATCTGGTGATGCTCTCACTATGCTCAGCACTGAGAGAAGAGGAAGAAGCCATCATAGAGGAAATAATAATTACAATCACCGAAGATCAAAGTCACCCAATCGTTCAAGGTCAAGAGGTAGGAATGGTGAATGCTGGTTTTGTGGTAAGCCTGGCCACACAAAGAGAAATTGTCGGGCTTACAAGAAAGCACAAGAAAATGTGAGAAACATTGAAGCAAATAGAGCCTATGAGAAAGATGAAAGTGCTTTAGTTCTTTCTACAAGTGATACAAAATCAGATTCTTGGGTGATAGATTCTAGAGCTTCTTTCCATGCTACTTCATGTACGGATTATTTCACAAACTACCATGGTGGTCAATTTGGAGAGGTATTTCTTGGAAACAATAAATCCTACGAAATAGTTGGCAAAGGTGACATTTTGTTACCGTTGGAAGATTGAGGGAAATGGTTGTTAAAAGATGTTTGCCATGTTCCCAAATTAAAGTGAAATCTAATTTCGGTTAGTCAGCTCTTTGCCCAAGGATATTATCCACTCTTATATCCGGATACTTGGAAAGTTACCAAGGGTTCGAGAATAATTGCCAAGGGAAACAAAGTTGGCAATCTTTATCTCCTTGAGAAGCCTACTGAAATAGGGGCTGCTATGACAGTCATGGGCAGCGATGCAGCACTTTGGCATCAAAGATTAGGCCACATGAGCAAAAAGGGCCTTGAGATAATGCTCAAAAGGGATCAACTACCGGGTCTCCAATCAGCAAACTTGCAATTTTGTGAACATTGTCTTTACGGAAAACAAGATCGGGTTAGCTTCTTGAAAGCTGGACATGATCTCAGAGAGAAACCATTGGAACTTGTACACTCGGATGTCTTTGGTCTGGTTGAGGTAAGCTCTTTAGGAGGTTCAAATTTTTTTGTTACATTCCTTGATGACTGTACCAGGAAAGTATGGATATATATGATGGCAAATAAATCTGAAGTCTTTTCTAAATTTAAAGTTTTCAAAGCTCTTGTTGAAAACCAAAGGGGCCATAAGATCAAATGTTTAAAAATGGATAATGGAGGTGAGTTTTGTTCGTTGGAGTTCGACAATTATTGTGCAGATAATGGTATTCGTAGGGTGAAAGTTGTGCCCTACACCCCTCAAGAAAATGGGGCAGCAGAAAGACTCAATAGGACAATAATGGAGAAAGTTTGGTGTATGCTTTCTAATGCAGGATTGGGAAAACAATTTTGGGCTAAGGCATGTAATACAGCCGTATATCTCATTAATCAAAGTCCTTCTTCAAGGTTGAACTTCAGAATTCCAGAAGAGGAATGGCAAGGTAGAAGACTGTCTTATTCTAATCTTAAAGTTTTTGGTTGTCAGTCTTTTGTACATGTGCCCAAAGAAAAAAGAAGCAAGCTGGATCCTAAATCTGAGCCTTGCATATTCGTTGGCTATGGAGAGGATCAGTTTGGCTTTAGGCTTTGGAGCTTAACTGATAAGAAGATTATTAGAAGCAGAGATGTTGTCTTCAATGAGAAAACCTTTCCAGCATTAAATTCTCAGGAAATATCTGAAAAATAATTTGTGCCAATCGCTGCACAAAGGAATGTTGGATTGAATCCACAAATAGTTTCTAACACTATTTCATATAGTCCCACCTCTGTACTATTTCCAAATTTTTCATCTTCTTCCACTCCTAGGAACACAGGACATGATGATAGTTCTACACAAGAGTTTTTTGATATCTCTTCTCATGACAGGAATTTGTCTCTCCATCACGATCAAGCTTGTGAAAGTTTAAACCAAAGTACAAGGGATCCTCTTACTACAATGGGCTATCAGTCAAAGGACTATAATGCTCATCCACCAATGCAGGGTGGGCAAATAGAACTGCAGGACATAAATCTGGAGGATGAGAGTAATTCACAGGCTGTGCCAATTGATATCCATGGCAATCCCGTCTATATACAGAGTACTCACAGTAAATGTATGTCACTATATCCATTTGAGCACGGTGGAAACTCAAGCCACAATCTTGGCAATACATGTGGGCAATTTCAGAGTGTAGGTCCAACTAATGCTCAGCCATGAAGCGATCAAATTTTACATACCGGTTTTGAGGCACCCAATACAAATATATCATAGGGAGAAGGCACACTTCATAATAATCTATTCTCAAGTAGCAGAGAGGGCATTCAACATTTAAACCAGTGAACTAGTGTAACCAGTTCTCCATTTGAATTGGTTCAACCAGAGAATAGAGAACCCCAAATGAGAAGATCCACTAGAGAATGAAGAATGCCGGCTAAATTCTCTGATTATGAATTATTGTATGCTGAAGAAGCAGAGCCTTCAATTCTAGTTTCAGAATTTTCAGAACCGTCTACATTCAAAGCAGCTCTCAATGATGTCAATAGTGATAAATGGAAAACAATGATGCGTGAAGAAATGGATTCTTTACTCAAGAATCGAACTTGGGATTTGGTCTCTCTTCCGCCTAATCGAAGACCACTTAGGAACAAGTGGATATATCGTGTGAAAGATGAAGCAGAAGGCAATAAACACTTCAAAGCCAGATTGGTGGTAAAGGGATTTGATCAAAAACAAGGGATAGATTTCAATGAAATCTTCTCACCAGTTGTCAAAATGACAACTATCCGAACTGTTCTAGGATTAGCATCTACATGGGATCTTGAATTAGAACAACTTGATGTGAAAACTGATTTCCTACATGGTGATGTAGAAGAAGAACTGTTCATGGAGCAGCCACAAGGGTTCGTAAAGAAGGGACATGAACACCTTTATTGTAAATTAAATCAGAGCTTGTATGGCCTGAAACAAGCCCCAAGACAGTGGTATGTAAAATTTGATTGCTTCATGGCTGAGCATAATTTCACAAGATGTGAATCAGACCCATGTGTCTACTTAAAGAAACTTCCAAGTGGAGAATTTGTCATCCTTCTTCTTTATGTCGATGACATGTTAGTAGCTGGCACAAACAAAAGAATCGTTAATGAGTTGAAGCACAAATTGGCAAGCCAATTTGCAATGAAAGACTTAGGGGTGGCCAAAAAGATTGTTGGCATGACAATCACAAGGGATAGGAAAAAGAGGGAAATCACTTTGTCTCAAAAACAATACATTGACAAAGTTGTTGAAAGATTTGGCATGGCTGAATCAAAAGTAACTCCTATTCCTCTTGCTGGTCACTTTCGATTAAGTTCTGAATTATGTCCTCAAACACAAGAAGAACAAGAATTTATGGAGAAAATTCCATACAAATCAGCCATTGGTATTATTATGTATGCTATGGTTTCTACTCGCCCTGATATTGCTCATGCGGTGAGAGTTGTGAGCAGGTTCATGAGCAATCCCGAAAAAGCTCATTGGGAAGCCGTCAAATGGATACTAAGGTATCTAAAAGGCACTTCAAATTATGTTTTATGTTTTGGTAGAAACAAAATTCAGTTACAAGGTTACACTGATTCTGATCTTGCTGGAGACTTGGATAAACGAAGGTCTACCACTGGTTACACCTTCACATTTGCTGGAGCTACGATCAGCTGGGCATCACGGTTGCAACATTCCATTGCTCTTTCTTCAGCTGAAGTTGAATACTTAGCTCTTTCCAAAGGTGCAAGGGAAATGATTTGGCTCCAGCGGTTACTTGGTGACTTGAAAGTTCATCAAAATGAATATAATCTATTTTGTGACAACCGTAGTGCGATCTTCATGGCACATAATCAGTCATCCCAACGTCGCTCCAAGCATGTTGATGCACATGCTCACTTTGTTCGTCATGCAGTTGAAGAGGGCAAGCTGAATGTTGTCAAGATTGACACCAAGATCAATCCAGCTGATATATTCACAAAGGTTGTTGCCAAAGAGAAGTTTGAATGTGCTAGAACTTCTCTTGGGCTTGTGAAGAAAAGATAGATCATTCTTTGAGCAGGGTATTGGGTGATCAGTTGCAGCATTAGTTGTCCTTCAGGTGGGACTTTGTTGATATTGTGAAGGCCAACAGTCATCTTTGTTCCCTCCAATAATTGAGTCTCTTGGTTTCCAAAGACTCTTCATTTGTAATATTATTGGAGCCCATTTATATGCTGCTCCTGCTCATTTTGTAAATAACTTTTTCTTATTAATTCAATACTCTATAGTCTGGACGTAGCCACTATTGTGGTGAACTAGGATAAATCCAGTGTTGTGTATTTCTTCTTATTGGGACATATAATTTCTTTGTTTAAATCCTTTCACTAATGAAGCCATATTTTTTCAGGAAATGGGCATGGTAAAAGATGGTGAGGAATTGCTTTTGTGCAGAGTTGATCATATGGATATCAGTTGTTTGAAAATTGTGAATTAATGAACATTAAATGTGATTCATCCATGAGTTTTCCATCACAGTGCTATTGAAGCTAGTTCCCTCAAATGTTAAGTTTCAAAGATACACATTAAAATTAATATATTATAATGTTTAGGTAGAGCAAAATCTATTTATATGCATATGTGTGTAATGTATACATATTTCTCTATACACGTGTGCATGCCTGTGTGAAGTTTAGAATATCACTAATGGAGTAGCATATAACATGGCCAAGCATTGAGCACAACTCTCTAAGTTGTAGACATGAGATGAAAGGTAATCTACAGATCTACAACTTATCGGAGTGTTTTTCATCAAGTATATTTTTCTTCTCATCACCGAATACGGCTTGAAGAGGCTGTATTAATTTGCTAGCGTTGTTTGTTTCATTGATCAGATGGTATTTTAATCTATTTAACTCAGAACGGAGGCCAAAGGATATTGGTGACAATACTAGATTATGGCTCAAAGGATGAGGGAAATATATTAAGAGGAAAGTGTCTCTCAAAGTGTGTGTGCCATATGAATATATTGATAGGTGTGTTTCCCGTGAGAAATATAGATTAAAATAGACTCACAACTTAACCCTAAACCTAAAAAACAATTTATTTGGCACTTAAAAGTTTCTCGGCACATGAAGGTGTCGAATGCCAATTTTACTCGGCACTTGAAGGTGTCGAGTGGCAGGTTGCTTGGAACTTAAGAAAAGTGCTCGGCGCAGGAAGGTGTCGAGTGCCAGTAATTACTCGGCACTTGCTTGGCACATGAAGGTGCCGAGTGACAGGCTACAGGTGCCGAGTGAACTCGACACAAGGAAGAGAGCTCGGAAAGGGAAGGTGCCGAGTGAGCTCAGCAAGGGAAGATGCTGAGTGAGCTCGGCTTCCACTTTGGAGAAACAGGGACCAAGCCGAGCGACCAGGATATCATGTGAAACTTTTCACGATTAAAATTAGAGACTCATAACTAAGAATATTCAACAAAGTTCTTCTCAAATGCAATGTAGAGAGGAAGAACAATAGATCTGAGTATGCTTGCTTGCTTAGTATTTAACTTTGATTTAAAACAATACAAGATCTGGGAGCACTTGACTTCAACTAGAAAACCCTAAATTTACCCTATAACTTCAAATGACTTCAATACTTCAAACTTTAAACTTGAAGCTCTAATGGCTGCATACAAAAAATGCCAGGAGCAATCACTGCTTCACAGGTTGAATCCAATGAACAATAAACTTACAGAATGATCAGAGAGAAGACATGCAACTGCAAGCACAAAATAAACAAACTTCTTTCTCTGCACTCTGACGACTGGATCTACTGATCTTCTTCCACTGCTCTTCTCTGCAACTTCTCTGCTCTGCTTGATCTGCTCTTGATCTTAGAATGAATGTAGAAACATTCATTTTTGTCTTCTGACCTAAAATGTTTTTCCCTCTCATTTCCAGATTCAAAAATCTCATCTATCAAAAATGAATGCCTGTCGTCCATGAATGCCTGCGGTGACTTGGCAAGGTAGATGGGCATGGGGCTCAAGGACAAACAGTAGGCGTTAACGTTTCCAACACTCCCCCTTTGTCCTAAGACCCACAAACAAGGATCACTACTGATCCAAATCAACTACACCAAGACTCTGTCTTAGGTGCATAAAAGTTCCAATGCCTAATGGCTTGGTGAAAATATATGCTAGCTGCTGCTCAGACTTGCAATACTCAATTTTGATATGTCCATTCTCCACCAACTCTCTAGTGAAGTGATATCTGATCTCTATATTCTTGCTTCTCCCATGGAAGACTGGATTCTTAGACAATGCAATTGAAGAGATGTTATCACAATAAATTGTGGTTCCATCCTCTTGCCTTTCATTCAAATCTGTCAAGATCCTCCTTAGCCAAATAGCTTGATATGCTACTGCATTTGTTGCTATGTATTTAGGCTCTGCTATAGATTGAGCAACAACAGATTGCTTCTTGGATGCCCATGAAATTGCACATGATCCCATATGAAACATGTATTCGGAAGTGCTCTTCCTATCATCTAAACTTTCAGCCCAATCACTATCTGTGTATCCCACCAACTTGAAATCATCATTTGCAGTATACAAAATCCCAAAACCCTTGGTACCTTTCACATACCTTAGGATCCTTTTTCCTGCTTGCCAATGGGAATCCCTTGGTGTTTCCATAAATCTAGAAATCAAACTTACTACATGCATTAGGTCTGGCCGAGTTGCTGTCAAATACATTAGACTTCCAACCATACTCTTGTATAATGTTGGATCCACTCTCTTGCTAGAGTCTTCCTTGCTCAACTTCAGACCTACTGTTGTTGATGTGGGGGCCACCTTACTATTTTGCATTTTAAATCTCTCAAAGATCTGCCTTGCATACTTTTCTTGAGAGATGAAGATGCCATGATGCATTTGTTTTACTTCTATGCCTAGAAACTATTTCAAGAGTCCTAGGTCTGTCATTTCAAATTCACTTTTCATGGCCTCTTTGAATTCACCAATTAGAGCCTTGTCATTACCAGTAAAAATTAAGTCATCTATATACAAGACAACAATCAACACATTACCATCTGCTGCCTCGATGTAAAGAGTGGGCTCACCATTGCTTTTGCTAAAGCCATTGCTCATCAAATATGAGTCAATCCTACTGTACCATGCCCATGGAGCTTGCTTGAGCCCATAAAGAGCTCTTTTCAATCTATATACTTTATTCTCTTCACCTGCAACTTCATAACCAGGTGGCTGTTCCACATACACTTCTTCTTTAAATACACCATTTAGGAAGGCAGACTTCACATCCATTTGAAATACCTTCCACTTGTGTTGAGCTACAATTGCTATGACAGTATGCACGGTTTCCATTCTTGCAACTGGGGCATAGGTCTCATCATAATCTCTGCCATACTGTTGTTTGTAGCCGTTGACTACCAATCTTGCCTTATGCCTATCAATCTTGCCTTCAGCATTGCATTTGTTCTTATAGACCCATTTCACTCCAATCACTTGCTTCTTGGGAGGAAATTCAGTTGGCTCCCATGTCTCATTCCTTTCTATGGCATATATTTCCTCATCCATGGCATTACACCATTTCTTCTCTTTAATAGCTTCCTCAAAATATACTGGATCACTATGAGAAAATAATGAAAAATTAACACTCTCATCATAATCATCATACCTTTCTTCTTGGCATATCTCCCTAAGACTCTTGGTCTTTCTTAGTAACAGGGCTTAGGAGAGTGTGGGATTAGAATCTTCATTGCTGCTGCATTGTCGACTAGCTCGGTCTTCATTGGTACTCGGTACTGACACTCGGTCATGCCTAGAGGAGCTCGACACTATTTGAACCTGCTTGCCTTTTCTTCTATTTGCTCCTTCTTCTTGCTGTTCATCAGCATCCTCTTCACTCATAATTGGCACTTTACTATAAGTGCTAGGTGACTCATTAGTTGAACCATACCAAGATTGATTTTCAAGAAATTCCACATCTCTTCAAAGCATCATCTTGTTGTTCAATCGATCATACAATTTGTATGCCTTTGATTCTGGACTGTACCTTGTGAAAATGCATTTCACACCTTTGTCATCAAATTTCTGCCTTTTCTCTTTAGGCACATGTGCATATGCAACACATCCAAACACCCTTAGGTGTTCAACTGTCCATCTTCTTCGTGACCAAGCTTCCATTGGAATTCTGTCACGAAATGCCTTTGTAGGACACCTATTAATTAGGTAAATTGCTGTTGCCACAACCTCTCCCCAAAATTTAGTTGGGAGACCTTTCTCTTTCATCAGGCTCCTTGCCATTTCAACAATGGTCCTATTCTTTCTTTCAGCCACCCCATTCTGCTGTGGTGTATAGCTGGTTGTGAGCTTTTTCTTAATGCCATGTTTCCTGCAAAAATTTACAAAAGAATTGGAGGTATACTCCCCTCCTCTATCTGATCTAAGGACCTTGATATAGTGTCCACATTCTCTTTCATCCTGAGCTTTAAATTCTACAAATTTTTCAAATGCTTCAGATTTATTCTTTAAGAAATACACCAATGTCCTACGATCGAAATCATCAATGAATGTCATGAAATAAGTACTCCCCCCAATGGAAGTAACTTGCATAGAACCGACTAGGTCAGTATGCACTAATTCTAATGGATATCTAGCCCTCCTAGAATTTTCAGAATTAAAGGGAAGCCTATGTTGCTTACCCAAAATACGAGCCTCACACTTGTCACCAGTATAGCCAAGATGACCATACCTGAGGTGCCATAGCCGTGAGGGGTCTTCAATCACACTCCTTAGAGCTGATTGTGTGGGAGGTGCAGCACTAACTTGAGATGAGAAACATGTCTCAATCCTCAAGGGAAACATTTTGTTCTTGGTCATTTGAACTGCTACAAGTAGGTTCTTGCTCCAATCCTTTTCTTGAATGACACACATGTCATTCTCCATCAATACTTTATATCTATTTTGAATGAGTTGACCAATGCTCATCAAATTTTGCTTCATACCAGGGGTGAAATACATATTCTGTATTTCCTTTTTCTCACCTTTCTTGGTGCGGACCATAATAGATCCTTTGCCCACAACTGGCAGGGTTCCATTGTTACCCATCTTAATTTTTGATTTGAAACTCTTGTCAATGAATGAAAACAAGATTTAATTACCACTCATGTGGTTGCTACATCAACTGTTGAGGTACCAAACCTCAGGGCTTCCTTCTTCACCAACATTACACATGATGAAGGCAGTGTTTTCACTTCCCATATTCACATCAGCCACATTTTCTTGTCCTGACTGATCTTTCTACTTCTTCTAGCATTCATTTGCATAATGCTAATATTTATGACAGTAGTAGCATTCTACATTACTCTTATTTGACTTGTAGTTTTTCTTACCTCCTCTTGAAGTATTGTGTGAGGTACTTGCTCCATCTGCTCTTTCTGAGCTTTCTGCTGTAGCATTTCTTTGTCCTCCATTTCCTCGGCCTCTGCCTCTGGAGTTTTTGCCTGAGTCATTTCTTCATCTCCCCCTTCCTCTTGGATTTGCCTAAGCCTTGAATTCTTGGTCTTGGGTAGAATAAGATGTGGATCTATTGATCCTATACTCATGGGTTTGAAGAGAACCCACCAACTCATCCATTGTCAAAACAGTGAGGTCTTTTGCCTCTTCTATGGTCATGACCAAATGGTCATATTTATAAGGTAAACTCCTCAATATCTTCTCCACTATCCTTTTCTCTTGATAGTCTTCTCCATTTGACTTCAGTTGATTAATCACATTTGAGGTCCTTGAACTGAAGTCTGCAACTGATTTATTCTCCTTCATCTGAAGGTTCTCAAATTCTCTCCTTATGTTCTGTAGCTTAACTATGTGGACTTTATCATTCCCCTTGAAATTTGTCTCAAGGATATCCCATGCTTCCTTTGCATAATTTGTTGCTGCAATCTTTGGGAATATAGTCTCTGTCATTGCTGCTTCGATAAGGCTTAATGCCTTAGCATCCTTCCTCCTTGACTCTTTCAAATGAGTCTTCTGTGCATTTGTGAGGGCAGCATACTGAGTTGGATTAGTCACATCATTGAATCCATTAACTACAAACTCCCACAAATCATTTGCAACCATAATGGTCTTCATCTTCTTTGCAAACGTATCATAATTCTATCCATTAAATGATGGTGGTTGCTACCAAATCTTTCCTGCATCTCCTGCCATGATAAATATCCCAAAAAATTAAATTCCCTAACTCACTTTGGATGTGGGGCCTCAAAGCTCTGATACCATGTGAGAAATATAGATTAAAATTAACTCACAACTTAACCGTAAACCTAAAAAACAATTTATTCAGCACTTAAAAGTTGCTCGGCACATGAAGGTGCCAAGTGCCAGTTTTACTTGGCACTTGAAGGTGCCGAGTGGCAGGTTGCTTAGCACTTAAGAAAAGTGCTCGAGGCAAGAAGGTGCTGAGTGTCAGTAATTACTTGACACTTTCTCGGCACATGAAGGTGCCGAGTGACAGGCTACAGGTGCCGAGTGAACTCGACATAAAGAGGAGAGTTCGGCAAGGGAAGGTGCCGAGTGAGCTTAGCAAGGGAAGATGCCAAGTGAGCTCGGCTTCCACTATGGAGAAAAGGGGACCAAGCGAAGTGACCAGGATATCATGTGAAACTTTTCACGATTAAAACTAGAGACTCATAACTAAGAATATTCAACAAAGATCTTCTCAAATGCAATGTAGAGAGGAAGAACAATAGATCCGAGTATGCCTGCTTTCTTAGTATTTAACTTTGATTTAAAAAAATAAAAGATCTGGGAGCATTTGGCTTCAACTAGAAAACTCTAAATTTACCCTAAAACTTCAAATGACTTCAATACTTCAAACTTTAAACTTGAACCTCTAATGGCTGCATACAAAAAATGCCTAGAGCAATCACTGCTTCACAGGTCGAATCCAATGAAAAATAAACTTACAGAATGATCAGAAAGAAGACATGCAACTGCAAGCACAAAATAAACAAACTTCTTTCTCTGCACTCTGACGACTGGATCTGCTAATCTTCTTCCACTGCTCTTCTCTGCAACTTCTCTGCTCTACTTGATCTCCTCTTGATCTTAGAATGAATGTAGAAACATTCCTTTTTGTCTTCTGATCTAAAACCTTTTTCCCTCTCATTTCTAGATTCAAAAATATCACCTACCAAAAATGAATGCCTACCATCCATGAATGCCTGCGGTGACCTGACAGGGTAGATGGGCGTGGGGCTTGAGGACAAACAATAGACATTGATGTTTCCAACATTTCCGTCTCCCACAAACTACTGCATCAGTCGTTGCTACATTCTGATGGCAAGTCTCATAATAATAAGCCTATTGGCTTAAATACTTTAAAAGAGAGTAGATAATTATAGGAGATTCAGGAAGATTTGAGCACCAGAAAAGCAAAAGCAATGTATTAGGCTTCAAAGTTGCCCCTCTTGATTGGTACAAACCATATATTTTCCAAGTTTCTTACAATCTGTAGAGATTACTGTGTGGTTTGGAAATAATCACAAGTCACACAAAAAGATGGAGTTACAACCAGTGGGTGAATGACCCATTGTCATCCCTGATGTAGATCTGGTTCGGATGGATCACCTCATCCTAGAATTGGGAGGTAAAGTCGTCAGAATAAGTTGTGTAGATGCTCACAAGGAGTTTGAGAAAGAACAAATGCTCACGGATAGATGAACAATTACTGGCTATAGAAAATAGATGAAATCAAAAAATTACCACTATCAGTCTTTATGGTGGATTTCATACAGCCCATCTAGGCCTATATTTTCTTCTTATGGAGGGTCATCGTGGAGCCAAGTTCCAAGGAGTTCATGCCTTGGAGAATGTATTATTTCATTTATTGTATTACAAAAAATAGATTAATTATGATTGGTGTGCCATTATCTCTAGCCATATCCACCAACAACTTCATCAGTTACTTATTTTTATACTGCGTTCCAATTTATTCGTGAATACCTTCAGGCCACTCACTGAATTTTTTGGATTAGGAATTCCATGATGCAACGAAGGATTCCTTATGAGTTCTCTTGATGGTTATGATGAGGAGTGTACTTAGGATGTTGACATTATTTCAAACCAGCTCCTAGTGCCTCTTTGATGTGTATTAAATTTATCATATGGTTGCTATGTTTATTTTGGGATATATTTGGTTAATAAAGATTACAAAGAAGAGTTTTCTAACTAATTCTTTCCTTTGGAGTTATAAAATTAGTTAGTAATATTAATAAGATATATCTTCTTCTTTTTTAATGTGTAAGAGGGTAAAGAAAAGTTTAATTATTTTTATTTTTTGATTAATTATTATTATTATTATTATTTAATTTCAATTTTATTTGAACCCAAGACCTCCTAGATAAGAGGCTTACCATTTAACATTGTGTTATAGACTCTCCCTATCTAGTCCATTTTTTTCTAGAAAAAATAATTGCATTAATATTTTTTTCTAAAAATAAGAAAACATATAATTGAATTAAAATTTCTCTTAAAATTCAATCACATTGCACTCGAAAGATCCTCAAAAAATTCATTGATCCACAATTTAAAATATAAGAAAAATACTGCTCACTAGATATTTGACTTTTGTCAAGTATTGTAAAACTAAAAAATAATAAATTTTTAACTATTAAAAGTAATACTCATAAAGATTTTCTCGGAAAGAGCCTACATCACAATGGTAAATTGTGAGCTTCCTATATGAGATGTCTTGAGTTAGAATCTACTCAAGGTTAATACTTAATAATAATAAAAGAAAATTTAAAAAGAAAACTCATAAAGATTTTCAAGCTTTCATTTCCCTTTAATCTTCGGCATGTGTCTCTTTGACTCCTATAGCTCATTTTTCTACTTCCTTTTCCCTAAATCTATGACAATATTTGTATTGATTGCTAGTATATGACATGATCTTATAGTAATATTTAATGATGGTAACCTATAACTTCATTCTCCACTTAGCCAACTAGTTTTTGATATACCTAATTTCTGAATGAATCTTCACATCCTCCATCTTGAGAGTCTTTAGGATAGTGTTCAAGTTTCTTAACCTATTGAACATCCCTCTATCATCATCTTAGACCTTACCAATCCTTTAAAATATTAGATCTTCATATTACCTCCAAATATCACCAAGTTCATGAACTTTGTCCCCAAATTCATTTGTCAAGTCCACCTCTAAAGAATTAAAATCACCATTAATATTTATTAGACTAAGTTGCTCTCTCATATTTTTTTTTTCTTGGATTAAATCTTTCTTTTTATTGGTGAGGTTTATGTAAACACTTTTGAGGGTAGTTGAGATACCTTGATCATCTATTTGTTCAACCCATTTGACTAATACATCAACTCTCTTGATTCTGTCCTTGAATTGATCAAAGGATTCTTCTTTGAGATAAACTTGGTTAGAATTTGAGGCTTCTTCCCTGATCATTTTGATAACACAATTATATGTAGAGATATTCAATCAAGAATACTACCTCTTGACTAGCTATGAATTTTAAAAGACAAATTCAAATGTGGGTAATTTTTGGAGAAAGAGTTTTTTTTTTCATCAAATGAATGATTCATAATCACATAAATTATTTTTTCTTTGATTTTCTTTTGGAATAATGAAAATTTTAAAAAGAAAAAATTATGTGACTTTGACATAGAATTAAACATGCATCTTTTAGTTAGCATTGAATCCACATGCTTGTAAATCTCTTTAGCTCCAAAATTTTGTCTAGGTCTTTGTTATTGGTAATTTGTCTTTTCTTAGTTTGGGATTGTTGCATGAATGCAATATATATAGTTCATTAGATTGTCCAATCCTTCATTTCTTACCTCTTTGGTAAGTTCATTGCTTAACATTTTTAAAAACCTTTTGTTTAATGGGTGGGATTCCAAATGTTTAAGGGGTTGTATCCTTTCACCACTAATTTAGCGTAAGGAAATAAAATTTTGACACTTTTTATGTAAAGGATTATAATATTTTTGAAGTATATAGATAGTAGCCAAGATTGATGGGGGGCTGACCCTAGAGTACAAAAAGGCTGAAAGATCAACCGAAGATTACCTCCCTATATTCTAAACAATACTATTTTTATACTTCAAAAAACTAATAGAATCCATAATAGGCCTAACAACATCAGTTGTATTGTGATCAAGCATATAAAAAGGAAGAGTATTCTAGCAATAAAACAACATACTTCTTCTACCAATCCATCAATTAAACTTATACAAATAACAAAAAGCCCCGTAGGGAATCAGTTTTAGATTAAATGATATCATTAAAGCAAAAAGAGAAAAAACCAAAAGGGCTCACTACACTCCTTGTTATTTGGTTCCTCATCATCCTATGCCTCAAGTTTATCCATGTCCATAGTCACCGCCTCCTATTTGATACGTTTGTCCAGGAGGTTTTTCATCCAATCCTCCACTAGGAAGCTGCATATGGAGCAAGAAGTCTCACTCTCCTTCCCTAGGTCCTTCACATCCTCGTTCACTTGAAGAAAGTAAAGGGTGGTAGCCGTCAAATGCATCACTTTAGTGAACTTAACCAAGGTTTTAAATCTTTGGCAGATACCAATATGATTATCTACCAAATCCTTCATTGACTATTCAAGCTAGTCGAGTTGAGCTTTTCAATGACTCTAGTAATGGCTATGATTTTTTTTCCACCATTTTGGGAGTTTCCTTCATGTGAAAAGTAATATCATCACTAACACTTCTAGTTGAGGAAGGGTTAGCCTCTAGGGTATCAGAAATATGGGATGGGCTAGGAGGATTGGAGCTAGGCTTCTTGCCAATGTTCTGGTGGGGTTTCTTCCTCTGACGAGGTTTTATATCAATTTCTATAGACTTTGAGCTGAACACCTATTTGGGAAGGAACTTAAAATTCTCAAATTTGAGGTATTTTCTAGTTCTATAAGTACTTTGTTTTCTTTCCTAGTATTTGCTTCATAGTCTATGAGACTAATTTTGATCTCAAGATTAGGGTTTTTCTTGATTTTTTTATGGCTAAGGTTAGAACTAAGGTCAATAGAGACTTGGAGGGTAGTATTTGCAAGAGGATTAAAGAGAAGAGGCCTATTTTGGGAAATTTGATGGGTATACAACATATTCATGAAGCCATGGTGGATGAGGTAAAATGGTTTCCCCTCCTCCTTGTTCCCCCTAGCCTTGAAAATACTACATTCCATGGAATCCAACAAAAGGAATGGAAAAGAGATTTGATTCAAATTTCTAAAATGGTTGGGGATGGGGAAATGGTAAAAATAGAGTACCTAAAAATGATCCTCCAATGTAATGTATGTCATAGTAGCATAGCATATGACATCCTAGGGCCTAGGAAGGTGTTCCATGTAAAACTCACCCCACATATGCATAGGTTCCTCATTAAATTTGATGAATTTCAATGGGTTGGTCTCATTGTTCATGCTTGCTTGTTTATGCTAGTTCTTTCCCCACTAAGAATCAAATTCCCTATAGGAACAAATTTTCTATTGTTGATGATTTTTTTTTGAATTAACATCGATCGAATAAAATGCATATGAGCTGGACCAATTGGAAATGTTACTAAAAAACCATAATAAACCCCAAATAATAGAGTCAGTTTGGATCTTTCAATCCATGGTATGATGTAATGAAACATAGTGTCTTGAACTCCCCTAGGCTATATTGTTATTAATATTAATAGATTTTATTTTTATTCATTCTATTTTTTCTTTCTTTCTATTGTTTATTTCATTTTTTCAACTGGGAAACCCGCCAACCTTAGCAATAATATCCTCGGTGATTTCAAAATTCATCAAATTGATAACCACTCTTCTAACCTTCCATGAATTGAAGTAGTGCATAGAGATGTTTTCCTCATATTTTATCATTCCTTCAATAAAGGGTAACAGGTCCCCTTCTGTAGATAAACAATCACCACTTCACCATTGCAAATTTACTCCTCCATTTCCACAAGTTTAGTATGATCTTTGGTGCCCATACCGCACCCCAACTCAACCAACAACTTTTCATAAATTTCCATCAGCTCCTCTAAACTTTTTGATATCGTTGTGTTGCAAGTAAGGAAGTTTTTAGAAGTTGAATAAAATATACTCAAGAAGAAAATGTGAAGGTAGTTGAAAGCCATCATAAGGTCATAAGATTTCTTGAAGGCCTAAAAATCTCTTTCCTTAGCATGGGTAGATTGTCCTTTCCTTTCCATAATCACCTTATGCTAGCTATAAATGCTGTGGGGTATGAGCAAGATGTCATTATTATATTTTGTAGTCATTTTTTTAAATCTAAGAAAATCCATTACCTTCATCCTTTTGCAAAAATATGTAACATTTACAACAAGCCAATCATAAAAGCATATCCACATATAATCTTTCCAAACGTAAACTTTATGAGACTATTTTCTTTCTTGTCATGCAGAAACTTGAAGATGTGCCACTTGGTGTGATGATTCATATCGAAGTGTTAGAAGTACATTCATGTTCCATCAACATTTTAGTGGATGATGGAATTAGGTTGATGTCCTCCCATTCAAATAGCCTCATGACATTGTGTTTAAATTTAGCCCACTAATCCACCACAACATTTCCTTCACAATAAATATGATCCACCTAGATTTCTTGGTATTCCTCCATCAACTGATGAATTTCCTCAATTATCAGCTTGATTGTCCAACTACTCCAACTATCTCCTTTTGCACCTTTGATAATTAACATCCAATCCCCCTCAAACATCATCCTATTGATTCCAAATTTTGTTACGAGTCTCAATCCCCGTAGAAGAGCCAATGTTTCAACTTTATTATTTGAGCCACTTCTACAGTTTCTAGGATACACCATAACTATTTTCCCTATAGAATTACATAAAACAACCCCAGTAGTAGAACTTCCCATCATGGTTGAGCCATCAAAACTAAGCTTAAACCATGGCTCACAGGGTGGGTTCCATATTATATCCTTCCTAGAGAATTCTTTGGACTTATGAAATTGTGCCACCATTTGACCCAGTCCCTAGGTAGAATCCCACTATGTATCAAGTCTATTTGAGGGGTTCGGGAGGATGGGCGGGTGGTTTCCATGACTAGATTCCACTATATTCCTTTAGGATTCTATTAACCTACTAACCCACCCCCAAATTGGTAGCAACTTTATCTCTAAATATTCTATTGTTATGTTCCTTCTAGCTAACCCATGATACATAAAGAGTTATGAACCATAAGCTATTAGGTATGCATGGGAAGATGGGCCATTCAATTGAACAAATTATTGTGTACCTTCATTAGACATAGTTGGATTCCCTATAAAGCAAGTACCTCCATCCACACCTCCAAGGAAAAATGGTAGTGAATAAGAAGGTGTGGTATAGATTCTGTATCCTAAAGACAAGGGACACATCAATTTGCAAGTTCTCATCCTCTCCTTTGGAGAATGTCCACAATAAGGATAGACCCATGTAAAGTCATCCACTAGAAAAATATTATCTTTGGAAGGATCCATAGGTGCCAAACCTTTCTCCAATCTCCTTGGGCCTCCCCACCCCAAAGGCCACATAGATAAGTAGACTTCACTGTGAAGTCCCACAAGGGAGTAAGCTTCCAAACCAAGGAGCCCTCAACCAAGACCATGGGGATCTTATAATTACTTAGTAGGTTTGGAAGTTCTAGAGCAAGATCCACCCCTATAGGAGTTTAGTTCTAGATCACAATCCATAGGTGATCTAGGGCGATATAGTTTCAAGTTGTGGATCTATTAGTTCTGGTGGTTAACTCATGCAATGAGAAGAATTTGGTGTTCTTGATTGAGTATTCTTGGATCCATTGATCTTCCTAGAAATCAAAGGTGTGACCATTCCCAATAGTTAAATAGTATCCCATATTTAACATTTTTTGGGTGTGCTTCATATTATTCCAAAATTTAGAGCCCTGGGGGAGAGCCTGGGTCCATAGAGTATGATGAAATGATTCATCTCCAAGGTAATTGGCCCCTAGAATTTTGCACCAATTACCATCCAAGTTCATCAACCTCTAGCCAAATTCAGTTAGAAGGGCCATATTCATATTTCCAATCCTTCTTATATTTAAACCTCTGAGGTCCTTGGGATGACAAACTTTTTTCTAGCTAACCAAACTCATCCTACTATGTTCTTTATTGTTGTACCACAAGAAATTTTTCTGAAATTTTTCAAGGGTATCTTTGAATCTTCCAGGGAGTTTAAAAATGGAAAGGAAGTAAATCAAAATGCCCTGTAGGGATGTAGAGAGAAGTTGGAGTTTCCCAATGCTTCAGAATCTTGCTTTTCCAACTAACCATCTTTCTCTGGAAGAGTTTAATAAGACTATTTCAAAATTTATTTGAGACTTCTTTAATCATGAGTGGGAGCCCAAGATATATGTCAGGTAGAAATAACTCCTAGCATTCTAGGATTTGACTAATCTTACCTCTTAGATTGGCATGGATAGTGAAGAAATACACTTTTCTTTTGTGATAATATATGCATTGTATAGAGATGTTTGCACACTAATTTAGGATAGCTTTCCACTCCCTAGCTTCATGCATTGAGGAGATACCAAAAAATAAGGTGTCATCCACAAATTGGTGAATTGGTTAAGGAAACAAGGATGCAATTCTAACAACTCTTAACCTATCAACATTATTAATGTAGAAATCAAATTTCAACCCAGGACCTTAGCCACAATAATGAAAAGATATGGGGATAGGGAGTCACCTTGGTGCAACCCTTGGGATGAATAAAAAAATCATTCAAGAGCCCCATTAACAAGCACCAAAAAGGTCACAATATTAACCACATTTTTTAATATTCTGATAATATTTTCATTAAAACCAAGTTTAGAGAGAATAAAAATCATGAATTCCCTCCTAACCTTATCATAAACTTTGAAAATATCTAGTTTAAGATCCATACATGGGTTCTTTCTCCTATCCGTAGAGTGGATAACCTTCTGTATGGTTATGACCATGTCTAAGATTTTCCTTCTAGGGATGAAACCATTCTGTTAGGGACCAATGAACATATTGAGGAGGGACTTGATTTAGTTTACCATAATCTTTGAAATGATTTTCTAAATTGTGTTGCATAGATTGAAATGACAAAAATCTTCCAAGTGTCTAGGGTTATCAGTCTTAGGAATAAGAACAATAAAGTTCCAGTTGAGTTCCTCCAAAATAATTCCCATTCTGACAAAGTCTCTAGTAGCATGGATCAAATCATACTTGACAATATCCTATAATTGGAAAAACCATCAAGACTAGGAACTTTGTACTGATTCATGCTAAACACAAATTTTTTGACTTCCTCCTCCTTGAACTTGGCAATCAAGTCTTCATTCATCTTCTTATTCACAACTGGATAAAGAGAACTCAAAATATCAATTTTCATGTTACTATTGACCTACACAATAAGGGGGTTATAGAACTCCTTGAAATATTGATTGACTTTACCTTTATCTCCTCTATATCATTAATCTCCTAACCATTATCATCCACCAACATGTTTATGGTTTTAAATTTTTTTCCTTCTTACACGATTTGTGGAAAAAGGTCATATTCTGGTCACCCTCCACCAAAAATTGAACTCTTTACCTTTGTTTCCAAAAAGCTTCCTCCCAATTTATGATTGTATTCCATAAGTTCTAACACTCCCTCTCCTCCTGTTGATCTTGAACATTAGTATTGTCTTGAATAAGTTAGTTTTGGAGGGCTTCCAACTTCTTCTCAATAGATTCCTTCTCTTTTGAAATGCTACCAAAGGAGGATTTGCTCCAACCTTGCACTTCTTCTTGGACTTGATCAAGTTTTCTGGCAATACAAAACATGGTCATTCCCTTAACCAAATCCTTCCACCACCACACAATAAAATCTCTAAACTCCATGTGTGAGTGCCACATGATTTCATACCTATAAGGCCTTCATCTAGTGTGTTGATTCTCCAACCAAGAAAACACTAGCATAAAGTGATCTTAGATAGTCCTTAGCTCCACCTTGAAGGAAAAATGTCCCAACTAGAAGAAATAAGCACCCTATCTAGTCTAACCTAAATCAAAAATTTTCCTAATCTATTATTAGACCAGATGACGCAGGATCTTGAAGATCAATATCAATCAAGTCATTCCTTCCAAGAAAGCCCTCTAAATCTTGCATACTATTAGAAAAGTCTTCCAAACCCATCAATGTCTCTAATAGATATTAAGGGGTATTAAAATCCTCCATACACACAATCATTTCTTGTCTCATAGTCTCAACCACTTTATTAGCCTCACCCCAAATAGCTAGTCTACCATTCATACTGTTGGGGGCAGCACTGATACTGACGTGAATGGGGGACCACTGAGGGGTTCAGAGCCTAAACAAGCATAGTCAATAGGGACATCCAAGGTTTTGTTAGAGGAATATCTTCCTAGTGCAGGTTACAAATATTTTGGGCCTTAGTGAACAAATAAAGTTCCAAGTCTGAACAAACAGGCCTTGACGAAACCAATAGGGGGACACTAGTGTAGGGGGGACCATCACCCCAAGGAAAAAGAGGGCATCGAGCTTGGGAGGAATCCAAGAGTAGGAAAGGAGTTGCAGAGCAATATTTTTTAAATGATTCATAATGTTGACTAGGTCAATTATGTCTAATTTATCATATTAGACCAAGTGCTGTATACCAAAATACATTTTCTTTATTCCCTCATTAGTCTCCACAGCTGGTGGAGGAGAACCTAGTCATAAATTATTGTAGGTGATCCACGGAAATATCAAAATTATTTAGTGTAACTCCATATGTTTGGATGTGTTATTCCATGTAATGAATCAATGCTAATGCCTAAGGGTAATGCAATGTAAATTTGTCGAGAAAGTGCAAATTAAAAAATTCTAATATTACAAAATGTTGGAAAAAGGGAAGATGAAAGGTCATAGGGGAAGTTGTATGGTTTCTGGAAAATGAGAGACGTAAAATATTTTGGTATTAGTTTGTGCACTCATTCCTAGCTATTTTCATTGCTGTCCACTAATTATATGATGTTTCCTGGACTTGTATAGATAGTTTTGACCTAGAAACCATACATAAGTTATATATTTGGATATTAGGATGAGTTATCTTCATTCTCTTTTTGGTTTGGATTAAATTCATTCAATATTGACAAAGTTATTCATATTGTAGTGAAAGTGTATGTTTGCAGATTTAAGATTCCCTAACAATGGTCAACTTGCAGTGTTTGGTATATACACATATGAGTTATTTATGACCTCTAAACAGATTCATTTTAAATATATACAAATATTATTTCATTTCCTTTTTTTTGGGTCTATTTTATGCACATTTATTGAAGTTATGAATCTTTTAGTAGAAACAGGGTTTTTAATATTTTCAATAGAGTTGTAGACATAGATTTGTATGCATGTAATGATTTATGTATTGGAAGAATCAATGGATTACATATTTGGAAAGTAGATGTACAAAAAATATTAATATGAAAATGGTTTGGGATCATTTGGTTATGTTTTATGAAGGATATTGGATTTGTTATGCAAGGTTACATGTATCCTTTCTGGTTTATGACAGTAAAAATGGTTCTTTGTGTAGAGACCATAACTTGCAAAGGAATAGTTAGATTGGTCTCATATTTGGATATGTTTTAGAAGAACCCATGTTACAGAATCCCAACAAAATGTTTTGTAGGATGATGTCAAGAAATAGTTATGAATAAAACAATCAGATATAGAAATATGTCTGTGTGAATGGAGATATATTCTTAAACTTGCTGAAACATATTTTGTTTTACCTCATGAGATGCCTCTAAATAGTGAAATTGTTGAATGGATGTTGAAAGGATTAGAATGGATCCTATAAATTGGTAATTTTATTGATGGTTTGCATCAACAACATTCCTTTTCCTTATTGGAAAATATAGAATATGTAGATCTTTAACATACTGTATAATTTATGCCTTCAAAGACTGCTAATAGAAAAAATAAATATTAAAACACATGTTTATGTAGTCAAACCAAATGTATAGTTCTATATTATTTATTTTGATCCCTTCATTCAGTGTTTCATTTTGTTTTGACATATTTATATCATTCACTAAATTATAAATAAATTGGCATGTGTGTGTGTGTGTGTGTGTGATATAATAAGGGTTATATCTCTCTCTCTCTCTCTCTCTCTATATATATATATATATATATATATATATACATATATATATATATATATAAATTTTTATATATATATATGTATGTATGTATATATATATGTATATGTATATATATATATATATATATGTATGTATATATATATATATATGTATATGTATATATATATGTATATATACACACACATATATATATATATACATATATATATGTATGTATATGTATATATATATATGTACATATATATATGTATATATACATATACATATATGTATATGTATGTATACATATATATATGTATATATACATATACACATATACATATACATATACATATACATATACATATACATATACATATACATATATATACACATATACATATACATATACATATATACATATATACATCACCTTGCTCTCCCCATTGACATGACGTGTAATTTGTGGGATGAATGACCACTGAACCCCCTACCACGCCTAGCCTTAGATACAAGAGTGGAAAAAAATATAAGAGATAGGGATATTAATTTTAGTGGGTGTGATTTAGATTTCTTTTTATTGATTAAATAAATTGAAATGATGGCCTAGGCAAGTACCCTACCCCGTTAACCACTAGGAGTTTAATGCAAAAGTTTTGTTGTTGAGATATGTCAACAAGATGTTGAAATAAATATTTTAAATTTTAAATGCATTTAATTTGTATCTCCTTTTAAAGGATTTAATATTGATTTTTTGGTTGCAACACAAAGAATAATTCAAAGAATATTCTATGTGACTTAGTGGGGAATTAAAATTTTTTCCATACATTTTCTAGAGAGGTTTTTCACTCCTAGAGATGCACATTTTATTTTGAAACCAATTTTCGAAATGATGATATATCTTATTTGTTGCTATATAAATATATATATATATATATATATATATATATATGTATATGTACATATACACATATGTGTATATGTACATATACACATATGTGTATATGTACATATACACATATGTGTATATGTACATATACACACACACAGATATATATATATATATTTATATTGAATGCATTCTAGTCTAATGAAAACATAGATTTCTTATGAACAATATACTAATTCAAAGATGTGAATAGGGTTATCCTTTTATTCTCTCCTTTAATTTATGTTTTATCAATCATCATATACAAGGTGTATGTTCCTTTATATTCAGAATTCAAGGTGATGCATAATTCTTAACCAAATTTGATTTTGTCAATTATATAATTTAACAAGGAGAGGAAATGAATATGTTGTTCAGAATGTAGGATTGTTCATTTCCTCTTAATACATATAACATTTAATTGAAAAGTGCAACGTATCCAATTTACTCATCCTTAACATATTTGAAGAGTTGAAATTCATAATTCAATAATATTATCCATTAATCTATTTTCTCACATACATATGCATAGTTTGAAAACATATAAGAGCAATGCAAGGAGGTTTTCACGGTCTTTTTCTTTTTCTATTATTTAACCTGGTTCAAGGCTCCATCGGGAATGAACCAATAAGAAAACCTGACATCTTTGCCAATAAATCAAAGTTTAAAATACAATTTTACAAATATTACAATTAAATTGAATTCTCTTCAAAGGCTTTTATAAGAGATCTTTACCAAAGTCTTCAATGCATCAAGGAAACCATGGGGGAGACAAGAACCAACATGGAGGTAAAACAACACAATAAGATGAACAATTCAAGCATGAATTCCCAACCTAGTTTTGCACAATATGTTCAAAAATGAACCAAAATAGGGGGGAGGTGGATTTTCTCAATAGAAGATGTCAATCACCATATTATAACATAGCCCTTTCAGGGCTAAAATTCAAGAACTTCTATTCTTCTACAATTTCCCTTTCGGGGCCAATATAACAAGGGTGTTCATTCCTTCCCTTCTTCAAGAATTCAATCTTTCATACAAGGTATGAGATGACAAGTAGGGGCCCATACACACTACCATCTTTCCCTCCTCTCACCATGAGAGGAGAGTCTACACTATTGAGGTCCAACTAAGGCCCTTCCCCCATACATGTTCACTTCTTCCCTATCCAAGGGTGAGTGATGCCAAAATAATCCCCATGAAATCCCCTGAAAACACAAAACATCAAAGCAAGCAAGAGAATAACATCAAAAGAAAAACAAGTTAAGATCCCTCCAAATCAACTCCAACACACAAGAAAGCAATACAAAAACAACACAATTCCTTATGCATGATTCAAGCAAGATTCAAGCATGATAAATGAAGAAAAAAATTCAAAGAAGTGAAGAACTCCTACCTTCACCAAAAGAGTTATGAAAATAATGGTGGTTTGAAAAAAGCTTTTTTTCCTTTTCTTCGTTCAATCTGTAGTGCCTGCCCCTAGTTCGCATTTTGCTAACATTGTTGAGCTCTTTTACAGCTAGTTTCATGTTGATGGTTAGTAAGATTATTATGAGATTATCAAATATTGTGCTATGGATTCAGTTTATTATGTGATGAGATCACTTAGACTTTATATTTCATCTATGGATGATGATTATTTTCAGTGTTTGCAATTATTAATGATGACTAGTAAGATGGTTTATTATCATATGTGTTTTCTTATGGATACTTACCCCATACTTGCATGTGTATGGTGTGCGTGTTTGCTTTGTGTGTTTACTTTTGTATGGCGTGTTTGATGTGGTTAAAGAAGGGGGTCGTAGTCACCTGCTAGTCAGGATCTACACGATGCACCACTTCCTGCCATTGCCTGTTTAGTTTCGTATATATTGTGCTTGTACATGCATGGTTTTTATGCAGGTTGCAGGTACCGGGTATCGACTTCCCTGAATTGCCAGGATGAGCGTACCCTATTACATTATCTCAATGATAAGAGAGGGGAGATAAATTCTCAAGTCCAAATCCCAACCCTTTAAGCCATTTGTTCTAATTGGAAAATTAGGACAAGTATCTAAGTTGAGTACCCTCCGAATACGTTGGATAACGTAATTTGTGATATTAACCCTTGGTTTGATTTTGTATGTATTTTGGTTATGATGGATTTTCGTATTTTACCTTGTGAGTCTTTGGAGTATTTTCTATTAATTAAGCCTAATTAAAAGATTTAATTAATGGTTTAATTTAATGGAAAATTAATATGATATTTTAATATTTATTTTATTTTATTAATTGAGAAATTAATTAAATAAAATAATTAAATTTGAAGATAAAAGTTAAAAGTTAAAAGTTGGAATGTGATAATATTTATTTTAATAATAATATATTTGGAGCTCATTTTTAAATAAATGACTAAATATTATTATTATTAGAGCTAATAAATATTTTAGCAATTAAGTTTTGGAAAAAGAAATTTAAAAAGTGGAAGATATATTTAAATTATTAAAAGATTCTAAATCTCATAGGACTGAAATATAAATATATTAAGATAGAAAAGTGGAATTATTAAAGTTAGTGCATGAGATTTAATAAATAAATTAAATAGGGAAGAGTAAATTAATTATTATATTAGGTAATGTGCATTATTTTTATATTTGCTCACATAAGAGTTGGCAAATTCTCGTTAGTTGTCATGTAGACAACACAGAAGTTTGCACTCTAAGAATGCACTAGTTGTCTACACTTAGGAGTTAGCATTTTTATTTGAACACATGGTGTCTACAACCTTAGGACTTATCTAGAAGGTTGGAGAAGGCTCATGCTTGGTTGTCATGCTTATCTTCTAGTTGTCTCTAGAGACACTCTAGATGCATCTTACAGGCCTTTAAATAGAGGCTCTCCTAGTGTGTTTGGACAAGCAAAAATGAAAGCTGAAGGAGAAGCTGAATGGAAGTTACAAGCTACAAGCTCATATTCTTCTTCATACTCATATATTTTCTATATGCTACTATGCTTCTTCCAGCATTTCTAGTCACTTGGAGATTTTCGGTTGGCTTGGATCTTGGAAGGATTGCGAATGACAGAGAAGGAAAAGATTTTCTATGGACTTCTGAGGCATGAAAAAATTAGCATCAGTGTCCAGGTGCACTCGTGATAATCACATACTCTCTTTGCACTCTTTATTTTCCTGTCTTCACCATGTTGTTAAATGTGTCTGATTATATTTCATGAATGAATTTGCAATTTGAATCGGAATCTAGATATGTACTTATTTGGTAGAAAAGGAAACATTAGAAAAACCTAGATCCAATTAAAGAGAAACTAGATCTAAATCGGGTTTGGGTTCGAATTAGAATTAAATTGAGAAAGATGATTTCAAATTTATAGTTAAATCCATTGGACGAATTAATGGATATGTTTAGAAAACAATTATTTAAGGGGAATAATTCTTGCTTAAGCCTTTAAATCTGAGTATATATTTCCCTTTATAAATCTGCATATAAATAATTATATATATAATTTAAATGCAGTAATAGTTGATAGCAAATTGTGTGTATATATATACATATATACATATATATATATATATATATATATATATATATATATATATATATATATATATATATATATATATATATATATATATATATACATACATGTACACATATACATATATATATATATACATATATACATATATACATATATGTATATATATTTGTGTAAAATGGAAAACTTCATTTACAAATCGAATTTGTATAAACCGAATTTAAAAGAAGGGAAAGCGTTTAATCAAAATTGCTATACATATACGAATGGGGGAGAGACGAACCCATACCCCCCCCTCTCTGTCGCCACACGTCTACGGTACCGTGGTCGCAGGGTACCTGCGATACCCGCGACAGACTTCTTAATTGCCGCACTATCTTTTGTTCAGGGTTACGGCTTCAAAAAGCCCTTGCATGGTTTGTTTGAAGTGGCAGCGACAATAGTCGCCGAGTTGGTACCCGCGCCTATCGAAGGACATGCGGGGTATAGCGGCAATGTTGTAATAGATGCAACATTTTATAAATGTCTTTTCAAATCAAATTTTAATTCGATTTTTATGATAGTTTAATATATACGTATATATATATATATATATATATAATTGTAGTTTATGAATTGTTAGTATATATATATATATATATATATATAAAGTGAACAAGATTTTAAATATGTAAGATTTTAAATAAATAATATAGTTTTAAATTAATCTAAATATTTAATTAGAATTTATTCTAATTAAGGTCACTAAGAAAATATAATGGAGATGAATTCATGAATGAAATTGAATTGGCAATTATTATATTATTATAGATTATTTTAGATAAATGAATTGCCTATGAGGTACATGAAGGAAATTATAGATTATTTATTTGAGTATTTATCTTAATGACTCGTCTATTGGGAACATTGTGATTGTTAGTAAAGTAACGAAGAATCTATCATCATAGATTGGTATTAGCTATTAAGTTATTATCAACTCAATTGTTAATGAAATAGAGTTGATTGGATTTAACTAATAATCATGTAATAGAGAATTAACTAATATAATTCTTTTAGCAAGATTAAAAAAAAAAAGAGAGAAGTTGAAATCAAATTAACATTATAACTATGATATTAAATAATTAAGTTGTGCGATAGAGCCTTATTTGAAAGATTAATGATAAATACAAATTCGTCAAGACAATTTTGGTATTCTTTGAAAGATGACAAATGCGGTCATTTGGAATTATTATTAAGATTTTCAATATAGCTTGTTATTAAATATTAACAAGTTATTATTATTGAACTTATTAGTTAATTAATATTCATTGGGTAGATGGTTTGAAATTATTTATTAAATTGATTAACTAGAGTTAATTGGATTTAATACTTAAGTTATGGAGATTTAATTAATATAAATCTTTTGACGAGATTATAAATTATCTATATTGAGGTTCACAAGTCTTATGGCTTGAATCATGATGTTGGATATTATATGAATCAAACGTTAGTAATACTTAATTAAGTCCTTATTAAGAATTATTAGAGTGATAATAGGTCATAGATGGTGTGCCTATGTTAATTGATGGATTTAATTGATCATTCTAATTAAGTTAAGATATCTTATTTGAATAATGATAATTTGGTTCTCTTATAATTTAACGATTAATGATCCTTGATTTATGTGAAAAGTTGTAGTAACATTAAAGAAGAGTTAATTAATTAAAATATGGATCATAGTTAAATATAAAGGACAATTTAATTAAAGGTCAATGATGATCAGTTTAATGAGTAAATAATTATCCTTAAGTTATTCTTAGGATAATGCTATCGAGGAATCAAATGGGTTGACTTGTAGGTCAAATGATGAAACTTAGACATTTGAAGTATACTTGAAAATGGAAACTGAAACCCCTACACTTGAAAATGGAAAACTGAAACTCTACACTTAATTCAACTATGAGATAATAGCAAAACCAAAACATGTGTCTACATCGTGTATTCTATATGCTTCTTGTTTTGGGTTTTTTGGGTTGACTAGTGTTGACCAGTCCTAGGTTGTTACCAGAGGCTCGGGGGTTATGAGATGTGTTGGCATGTTGATTTTATTTGGTCTCGATCTTTATAAGCCCAACCATGGTTATGTGATCGTATGCTCTATGAAATGTTTGTATTTGTTGATCAGTCTTCATGTGTGAAGTTGAGATGCATGTGTATGAGATACTCGAGCTAATTATTTTTGACTCATCGATCAGTTATCCTTGGATTGTTTTCTAGTCGCCATGATGGGACTATGATGTGGATTTATTTCTTTATGATGTCATGATGTGACATGTTTGACTCAACCATTTTGGAGTCTTCGATCAGTATGATTTTGAGATATTATTGGTTTCTTGTTAAGAACCAATGGATGTGATGATATATTTTGGTTATTGAGAACCAGTGGATACTTATGATTATCAGTGATGCCTTCAGTTGCCAATAGAGAACTGTTGTGGTTATGATTTTCTATGGATGCTTTTCGGATGCTCATGGAGATTTTGATGATTCTTATCTTGGAGATTTGATGATTCTTATTATAGATATTTGATGCTTATATTGTGGATATTTGATGATTCTTTTTATGGATTATCTTTTGGATTTTATTTACAGTCGCTTGTACAGGACTGTGGTGATTTATGATTTCATGAGCATTAGGGTAGGTAATCTACTTGTAGTGTCGGGAAGTGGCTTGCAATGGGGGTCGAGGCCCTAAGTGGCTGCCAGGGTAACTCATTGTAAGTTTGGTTAATAACTGATAACTTTTACACACTAAATGGGGATTAAATGAACCTAAAAAGATAAGAGTTTTGATGTTCTCGCCCATGCCTTGAGCACTTGTACAGGCTAGGATGGGAGTAGTGAGACACATGGTTGCAACCTTGCATTCCATAGTATGCCTCGTTAGTATGAGAGGATACTAGTGGCCACATGAGATCTGTATGGACCCGTGGAGTTTAGCTAACTGTCAGGGTAACTTGTACGAGATAAATGCGATGACACTTTCCTACTTGCAGAGTAGGTTTCCTACATGTCATTGTGTGCCTCTGGGAATTAGATGTCGATTTTGTGTGTGTTGGAACCTTTGAGTTAGTATACTTTTAGGATTCCTGGATTTATAGAGATTTATGTTTTGTGGTTTTGATATCCTGTTTGGGACTTGAGATTATCTCCTCAGCACGGTGGCAGTGGACCACTTACGTACCACACGGTCGGGTGGTAGTGTTTTATCACTCTTATCATTTGAGATCCATTGAGACACCGTGGATGGAGTATTCTTGGTTGGTATTTATCTTCATTCTATTCTTGGAGCATTATGATAGACGATATACCTTATGATGGATGTATTTACTGGTATGTTACTTACATTGATGATTTGCATATGTTAGATGATGTTATCTTATGCTTTACTTTGCATGTTAGTAGGATGTTTTAGGAGTGACATTCCTACTATGTATATAGCCAATGATCTCTTCGGTGCTTTGGAATGTTATGCACGGAGGGATGGCTAGGATCCATGATGGTCTAATGATGCTATTAACGTTTGGGAGGAACCGTGCACTTAGTTAGTTATGTTCGTGTTATACGGTTATCTTTTATGATGGATGTTTACATTTTTATTATGATGATGTATCATGTATGGTTTATGGTTTCATTTACTTTAATCACATCATGGATTAACATTGGATGTATCCTTGTTATTTCATTGTTAAGGATGTAATGTTAGATGAATAAGTTATGATTAGAAGTAATTCAACGTTAAGGGATCTTTAAAGAATGTAACTGTTATGTTATGTTATATTTAGTATCAGTTGGATGTTACTATTGCTTCCACAAATGTTGTGAATGGTTTATAATTTATGTCTTAAAAAAAATTGTTTGGCAAACTTAGTATAATTCTTTGGATCTCTTGGCGGGGCATTACACAATCTTCAAACTTTCTCCAAAACTAGAGATTGGGTAACAACCCCAAAATTACTCCAAAATGCCTCTAAGTATGATCCTTAACTCAACTAGTCTTCAAGTAAACTCAAGATGGAGTTTGAGTCCCCAACTCATGTAGGATACAATGAATTTTTGCAATCAACCAAAATTAGGGTTTTTGAGTGCCCTTAAAAGTCAACCAAGGAGACTAAGGGTTGGAAAGTGCTCCCCACCCACACCCTTACCCCTAGGGTACTTAAATTTAAAGTTTTTAGGCCTTAAAGACTTAATAGAACCCACAAAGCTAGGAGGATTTTAAGACCAATTACAACCTTTCAAAGAAGACAATGCAAGATAGCAAAAAATTAACAAGTGGTCTAGTTCTATCTTTCCATTTAGTTTCTTCGACTAATTTTCCTGCACACTCATTGCACACATCAATAGATCAAGAAATCACATGCATTATGTAAATTACATATCAGAAAAATCATATAAATTAAAGCATTCATTTTCTAATAATCAATTGTTTATCTAATTCTACTCATATTTCTGACCGTAGAATTGCATAATCAAAGTGTTAGTTTTGCATTCATTTACTTCATCATTACACATGTTCATAAAGCATTAAATTATGAAAACAAATAACTGAAGTAAAGCATCACACAATGTAAAGTACCGTAATAATGTTTAGTGCATCAAATAATGTTCTGACATATCGAGTCATGAGTATCAAAATAATAATGTATCATCGATGCTAGGATGGGTTGGGGCGAGGCCTCACAGAGAAGTTGGAGCTCCCCATCTCCTTAGAAGCAACTATAGCATGGGATATGGATTTACTCCTACATTGAGCTTTAAAATATTCATAGAGAAAAAGAAGTAACCCCTCGTGTAGGGCAGGGTTAGCACTAGGTTTTTTCTTATACCCTGATATATTCTTGCACATGGATGAATACAAGTAAAAAGGAAAAGAAACCTTAGCCCCATAATGGAAATTACTGAGCAAAAAAAAATGATGGGTTCTAACCCTATCAAACCTTGTGTCCAAAGAAATAAAATTAATAATGACTCTCATAACATACCTTCAGAGCTTCTTTATTGAGTCCATCTCATAGAAAGTCACACTTTTCACTAGCTCCTTCTTGTCATCCATGTTCTTGGCAATATTCTTTACTACATTCACAAAAACCATTTTGTCTTTGAAGAACTTTAAACCCTCATTAGGGATTTTAGTGACATGGGCAATGAACTCCACTTTAACATGATACGACACCCCATCAATCTTAACCCTGCCATCCTTCCAAAAATTAAGTATGAGATTGGTAATTGTAGAGTCATACCCATGAAGCTTGGCAATGTAATTTGCAATACCTCCCTTTTCAAGTTTCTCCCAGACCTTGGTTCTCTATTTCCACCTCTCCAACTAGTTCTCTACTACTCTGTTCTCCCACCATCCTAGTAAACCGAGTGATAGCCTTTCACATAAACACCATCCTCTCTTGATCTCTCTTCATCCTTTGTTTTCTCTGTCCAAAACCACCTTTTCTTTCAATTCTAGTAAATTCATAAAAAAAAATAAGTAACCCATAAATCACGGCGATTAGACACCGACTGTGTCATCTACTAGTTCCTCCCATAATTTCCATAAATGCATTGGCTTTCGGACATATTTTCTTTAGTTCCCATAATTAACTAGGGATTTCACCTATGCCTCCCTGTATCCTCTCCTGATGAATTACGCCTTTTGTGGCTGATGGGATATTCTCTTTGGTTTTCCATATCATCACCATTTCTTTCTTGACTACCTTGTTGGCAAACCAATCAACCACCAAGTTAGACTCCCTATACTCATGGCTAACATTAACACTCACAAATTTGCCAAGGATAGTATGAATTTCTTCCACTATGTTTGCAATGGTCTAGGCAAGATGGAGAACCCGTTTTATGCATCTAATGATATTGTTTGAGTCCCCCTCTGGCCATAATTTTTTGGCTTCGACTTCTAGAGCCAGTTTAGTAGTGTGGAGAGTAGCACTAGCTTCAACATAGTGGTTTGTCTGGATTCCCAAGGGATAGGAAAGAGAAGCAACACTTACATGATGACTATTTATAATGATGCCCTTGCATCCCAAAGTACTAGGGTTACCTTTAGCTACTTCGTCAAAGTTGGCTTTATGGCAACCTTCAAAGGGGAGTTTCCACTTCACCTCCTATCTTTTCATTCTCTTGTACTTCTCCCTTTCCTTACTATTACCTCCTTTATGAAGATCTTCACCCTTCCTTATAACAAAATTCTTTCATATTGCTATTGATTTTATCCACAAGCACATAATCAAGAGACTCCCTATCTCTAAAAATTTTGTTGTTTCTCTCCTTCCATGCCCCCCAATAGAAGTGGGGCAAAGTCCATATACTTATACTATGTGAATATGTGCCTTTGTACATGTTTCTCACTTATAAAAGAAGTCTAGAACATTTCATGGCTTGCACCAACTAACCCCATAGTTCATGATGAGATATTCCTAGACCTCCATGGAATAAGGGCAATGGATGAAGATGTGGTTAACCGTCTCCAAGAAATGCTTGCATAGAATACATCTGTAATGGTTATACTGACCTCTTTTTGCTAAATTATCTAGAGTAGGAATTTTATCTTGAAGCATCAACCAAAAAAAATGTTAATTTTTGGGGTAGGGACAAGCAACCAAGCCTTAGCCCAAAGAGGTTTCTCCTTCAAGCTCCAAAGGGAGTTGTACACTGATGCCACTGAGTAGGATCTACTAGGATATTCCTCCCATATCAATTCATCCTTATTATTATTCAAAATCAAGGAATTTAGCATCACCGTTATTAGCTTAAGATCATTTGAAATCAAGGAGAGGTCTCTCCATCTAGGGTCTATTTTAGAGTCTCTTACTTTCATTCTGAACAACCTTATATAGGTATTGGCCCAATTATCATATGTAGTGTTATTAATGAGAGCGCCTTGAATCGGCTAATTATCATGCCAAAAGAGGATGTTCTCTCCATTCTCCACTTTCCATTTGGCCTTAAAGTTAGCTATGGTTCTTGCCTTTAAGATCCCATTCCATATGACTGAGCCCTTTGGGATGTTAGAGTCATTAAGAAAATATCTCAAAGAAGGCCTCCTAATATACTTACCCACCAAAATATCTCTCCATTCCCCAGTACTATTAAAAGTGTGGCATACCTACTTTGCTAGAAGTGCATTATTGAGATGCCTAAGTTTTCTGATTCCCAGACCTCCATAGCACTTGGGAAGACATACATTACCCAAGGCCACTAGAGGGTATCTTTTATGTTCCTCTAGACTAGACCACATAAAATCTCTCTAGATCTTTTCCATTTTGTTAGCATGTTTGACCGAGATCCCAAAGAGACTCAAGGCATATGTTGGAAGATTATGAAGAGTGGACTTGACCAGATGACATTTACCTTCTTGGCTAAGGGTGGTACCTCTCCAACCTACCATCATCTTACTAAACCTATCAATAATCCCATTCCAAAAAGAGTCCAACGACTTACTCCCCAATGCAAGTGTAAGATAGCTTGTAGGTAGGTTCCCCACCCCACACCCAAGAATACCAACAATCTTCCTCTGTCTATCAACATGGTGGTTGATAACGAAAACTAAGCTTTTTGCCCAAATAATTAGTTGGCTTGTTCCCCTGGTACACAAATCTAGTAATCTTTTCATTGATTTAGCCTCCTAAGCTGAAGCTTCTCCTACCATAATAATATTATCCACAAACTATTGGTGAGTGAAAGAAACTTGCCCTAAAGAAGGCTTAATTCCTCTCAAGTTCCCTTCTTGCCTTTTACTCTAAATCAATCTACCTATACACTCAGCCATGACAATGAAAAGGATGGGAGACAGGGGATCTCCCTGACTTAAGCCTCTCGATGGTTTGAAGAAATCAGAAAGAGCCCCATTAATCATGATAGCAAGCAAAAATGTAGAAACAAGTTGAAAAATAAATTTACATACATAGAGCATTGAACCAAGGAAATTTCAGTCCACCCAGTCATAGGCTTTGGAGAGATCCAACTTGAGGAGAAGACCCTCTCTCTTCCTAGCCTCCAGTGAATGAATGACTTCATGAACTATGATAATAGAATCCTAGATCGATCTGCGAGGGACAAAGCTAGTCTTCTATAGAGAAATGATCAAAATAAGAACTTTGAGGATTCTGGTCATCAGAACTTTCAAAATGATCTTGTAGAATGAATTACAAAGACTAATGGGCCTGAATTGGTCTATAGTATCCACCCTAGGGATTTTGTGAATAAGAGCCAGAAAGGTAGAGTTGAGCTCTTTCAAAAGATTCCTAGCCCCAAAAAATTCTTGCACTACCTTGACAACATCCATCTTAACCACCTCCCAATAAACTTGGAAGAAGAAAGTAGAAAAACCATCCAGCCTTGGGGCTTTATCAGCTAGTAGAGAAAATAGAGCTTTATCATCTCTAGATAACTTAAACATCACACACTTATATCACATATATTTATTCACTATTTTCTAAAAGGAATATTTAAAACAAGAGCTGCTAAGAACTTATAAGATAAAAAATTGGAATGGATTAAAAATTTGGAATGGTGTACATGAAATTTAACAAATTGTGACTTCTTTAACGAAATAGGCTTCTAATAGGTACTTCATCCAGAAATATAACTGTAGATATATATATATATATATATATATATATAAAAGCTCATATAAAATTGTATTAAAAAAAATTATTTCTCAGTCGATAAAGAATATTTTGAGTTGAATTAGGGAAGGCCAACTTCACTCCCATAGAAATGAATTAAGAAAGTTTAACTCCACTAGAATAATTTTCTGGGCAGTTAGTTAATTCGGTGGAAGCTTCTGATTTGAACAGCGAGGCGCGGCACGTGAAACGTTTCGTCTGCTCGACGCCGCAGGACTTTGAACGCTTGATTCAGCGAAGGAAAGAGTTAGTTTGTAGAGTTTCAGCTTCTCTATATATGCGCCACAGTGTTGTGTTTGATCTTCACCAAGCAAGTTATCATTGAGTTAAAAGGCGAGGAAGGAATCCGCAAGTAATAAACATGGAGAGTTCGATGAGAGCAGTGCTGATTATGTTGCTCATGATTACGTTGGTGATCCATGTCTCGGCTGACTGCCACAACTCGCCTGTTCCGTGTCCACCAAAGGAGAAGTGGGCACTACGAGATGAGGAGAACATTAAGACTCATTGCCACAACTCCAATGCTCCCTGTCCATCATCATACCACAACTTGGCCTCAGCCTCACCGTTGAGACAGCCACTGGCATCCTTAGACAAATAAAACTGGATCTCTTCTTCTCCTCCCTCCCTTCACCATTTCCTTTCAGATCCACTGCATGCAGATTACTCATTTTCTTGCCAATAAGACTGCACGCACCTTCTACAATGGATGTGTTCCTTCAATTCATGTACTTTTCTACTTCTTAGTTGAAAGAGGAATTCTGGGATCACAAGACCGACTGATGACTCTTACACACATAATACAGCTTTCAATAACTTTGATGTCGATAATAATGAATGCACAAGATATCTAGATTCATCAACCTGATTATATTTAGTACCTATTTTGGAAATTTACCGCTCAACAACTTTTTATTCCAATTGAAAAAATATATAAAAATCTAAGTTCTCAATTCAGGACGATATTAAATTCACTTGGTTGACATATCCGCGAGCCACGCACCACATTTGCATTAGTTGAAAGAAGAATTCAGGGATCACGAGACCGACTGATGACTCTTACACACATAATACAGCTTTCAATAACTTTTATATCAATGGTAATGAAAACATTTTAAATGAATAATATTTATATGATTAGTAATGGAATTTTCCTGAAATGATATGATAAGCGGTTTTGTTTCTCCCACACCCATATCCAGGCATAGAAACGTAGCTCTTGCAGATAGGTGGTTAATTGCACGACTCCATCACAAGAAGTGGTGTTCGTTTTCTCATATCCACAATGGAACTTATATACACATGTTCAATAATATCATTATAAATAATATCCACGGTATATATTTTGATTCCATGGTTTCTTATGGAATTTTTTTTTTCAGTTTTTTCATCATTATCATCTTGATCAGAATGAGGACACTTGGAAAGTGTCTTAGTTGGCTACAACTAAAGCATTTAGGTTTTCCTTGATATTTCTTTATCATTTTTCTGATCAACTATGCTTCTAAAGAATCTTTTAGATCTATATCACTTGCATCTTTTTCCTCAACATTAAAGGTTGTCTCTTTTATTGAAGTACTAGCTTGATTACTCATTCTCATTTCATAAGCAGTTAAGGTTCTTTACAATTGACGTAGGGTTGTTTTTGAGAAAAAAACCTTATGATTTTTGAAACTATGTCATGTTCTTTAATTTTATCTCCTAAACCTCTTCTTGCATTAACTACTTTATCTACTCTCAAGAAATATGTTTCTATGTTTTCATCTTCATTCATCTTTAGATTATCAAGCTGAGTTTCTAGAGTCAATAGTTTTGAATCTTTGAAATTTTCATCTCATTGATAAATGGTTTCTAACTTAACCCACACATCATTTGCAGATTGACAATATACTACTTTAGCAAACACATCTTTAGTAAAATTGCATAGAAGCACATATCTTGCATTTTTATCCAATTCATATGTAAGATTATCATTTGCATCAATAGGTATTTTTTTTGGAACAATATACTTAGTAACAACAAAATCCCACATTATAACATCTAAAGAATCTATGTAAGCTTCCCTCATAACTTTCCAAAATACATTGTCATTGCCATCAAATAATGGAGCTTGATTAAGAGAAGCTCCTTCAACCTATGCCATTTATACTTCCAAGTGTCCCTGGAACAATTCCTATAGGTAGACCTAGAAAGGAACCCTAGCTTTGATACAACTAGTTGGAAGTGGTGGCTATTTTTAGAGGGGGGAAGGGGGGTAGTGAATTAGACTAGAACTTTTAAATCAAGTTTCTAATTAATGCATCACATTGGTGGAAACATTAAAATTTGAATAAACATAGACATATAAATTAATCTCATAAATTGAAGATGGAAAGATAATATAAACAACTCACAAAACAAGAGACACATAATTTTGTGCAAAGTGGAAAATCCTTAAAATCCTTTCTGTTTCATCATAAGGAGAAAAAACATTTCATTAAACTTGCCTTCTTTATTGAGTAACAAATCTATAATGATCCCACTTTGAGTTCACACTTATCTCATTTCCAATTTCCAATTTTGAGATTTGGATTGAGTTCCACAGAATAATTATGATACTTTTTTCTTAATAATTCTTCAATACAATAAGTTGATAATTTGTTTATAATGATATATTTGCCCCTTACTAGTAATACAGGTGGAAATAATAATAATTTATATAAGTATTTCTTCCTTTTAATTTCAATTATTATATCCAATTACCCTAAGTCCACCCTTCTATTTTATCCTTGCACACCTCAAGGTTATTCTAAAGCTCCTTTAATCTAGAGATCTTACTTATGTTATAAAGATAATGATTCTAACCTATATTATCTCTTCCACCTTAGTGGGTCCCAGGCCCTACATGGTCCCTTATCCTTTCACACTCACGTGTACCTAGTTCGTTGTCCTTTCCACACTGACCGTAGCACTTAATATTTCCCTATACATGGACAAAATCTTTGATGTAGACGACGGCTTTTTGTAATACACTTCTGTAACTATAGAGTAGGGCTTGTTCTCTTTCCTCCACTATCAAGACCGATGCATATGTTCCTTCACTCTGACTTTCCTTGTTTCCTCACTCGAATTTACCTGATTTGTTGTCCACGTCGGTGATGATTCACATCATAACCTTCTGCTCTATATGTTATACGTGGAGCTTAAAATTTACGTGCAATCCCATTCAACAATTACTATCTTATGTAGTCTGTTCCTTCAACAATGTTCATGCCTTGGCTATTTTCTTTGACCACTGGGTATCCGCCAAACTGTTCGGTGTCTCCTATGTGCACTGAGGCATGTATTGATTTGTCTGAAACAATATACTATACGTTCAGTCTCTCTCAGCTGTATCCTTCATCCTTACGTTTGTGAGACGTTGGTGGTTTCAGATTCTTATCTTCGATGATTGATTGCTCTTGAATTTGTATCGATCTGGAGGCGATATCTTTTGGTCTAATACTCTGTTGTATATGCTTTCCTTGGCTATTACAATTGGTGAATAGAAAAAATCAATTTCTCCCCGCTGCCTTTCTCCACCACAGAATATATATATATATGTTGTATAATTGGATCGTCATGCCACTTTGTGAATTTGTGACCTTCAGATTTCATATTATAATAGTTTGATATCAATCGTGTATATAATGATATTATTATATGTTTGATTATTTTTCATTTAAATCTAGATTATAATTCGTGTCATTCTTTCATTAATGTTGACAATTATATTTATTATTTATTTAGTCTAGATTATATTATAATATAATTTAAAATTATATTATAATTTTTTTAATTATCAATATTATTATTTATATAAATATATTATTTTCATATTGTTATCATAATACAATATTATATCAATTTGATATCTTATTGAGATATTATATTTTATTATAATATTTATTTATTTATTTATTGTTGTTTAATATATCTCTATTATAGCAACTACAATTACCTTTACTTCTTTTTAATGTTTGATATACCAGATGTTACATACACAACTATATGATTTTAATTCACACACATGTATGTATAGGTAATCATACAATATATCTTTCAAGTAAACCAAAAAGTTTTGTATCTAAGGAAGGATAGATGTCTCTATATTCTTTCATTCTCACTCAATAACACACAAACCTATGAATCCTTAAATAGAGATATATTTGAAAAATATTACAATGACTTTGCTAAAAATTAGTTTCCAATTGTAATTGTTTCTTATCTTAATGAAAATGTTTCTGAGAAGATCTCATAGTATACTTTTTTTAATAGTTTCCAACTATAATTGTTTTCACCTTAATAGAATTGCTATGACCTCTTAGGAAATACACCATTTTGAAAACCTCTATCATAATATTAAACAAAGAAATTTTTGATGTTCAATGTGCATAACTGAAATCAAAACTTTCTTAGTTAATAACCATCATGTAACAATCGTATTAAAATCCTCACAATATAATATGTATAACCATTAAAATTCATCAACCAAAAGCTTTTTACAAGAAATATTAAGAATAACTAAACATTTTCATATTCTTTTCTTTTATTACAAGAAATGGTCAAATCATTCATTACCCATCTTCTTGCTTTAAGAAAAATACCACCACATGATTGAATCATTAATGGACAAGAGTGATGTGGATTTCCTTTCTATTCAACAATTGGTTATTGAAAATTAAGAAGGCAGGAGAGATAAAACCTTTAATAACTATGGCTAGAGAGCATAGAGAATAGATTACCTTTTTTGAAATTTCCACAAGAGACATGTTGGTTCTTTGATCCCAAGTATCTCAACTTTCCTCAACTTTGGTCTCCATGTCATGAGAAAAAAAGAGAGAAGAATAATCCTTCCTTTAACATACAACATAGAGATTATTATATCCTAATGGAAGGTATCTTCAAGAATGAATCATAAAAGATTGTTCCTGAGAAGAAATCTCCATATTACCTTTTCCATGATATAATTTTTTTGTATAAAAAATGAATCAGTGCGACATCCCTTTAGACATACTAAAAGTCCACAATAAACGACTCAAAAATCCTTCATTTTGATGCTCATACAAGCTTTTATGATGGCAGCCATATGGCTTGAGAAAATAAAGAACAAAATGCATCTTGAAATGAAACCTTTTACCTTTCCTTAGATTTTCCTAGACTAATTTCACTGATAAGTTCAAATTCAACCATACCTCTTTTACATATGGAGACATGATATCCACATTATGTGCTTGTTGATAAGCACAACTTAAATGTTCAAAAATCTAACATTAACCATGGTCAACTTCATAATTTCATAATACATCACTGATATTGCTGCTGATTTTTCAAAAATATGTCACTATGTATATTTTACATCAAGGCAAAATCATTTTCAACACTATTAGGATCACTCTCTTTAAAAAGAACGAGGGGCCATACAAAGAAAAAGTTTTAATTGTGGGTGAATTCAATTCCAATCTTAACTATGGGGAGTTAAACAAAAGATAAGTATGGATGAGTTGTAATATATTTTGGGTTTTTAATGATTTATTTGATGTGGGTCCCTTTAATGGCCTTTTTATTTAGACAAGTAGAAGGAAGTACTCCATTGGTATCTTAGAGTGTTAGAAAAACTTTTGGTTGGTCCAAACTGGCTAGATGATGGGTTTGTTATTCAATCTAGTATTCTTCCTAATTCAATTTCAGATCACTTTCACATTCTTATTTTCTTTAGTTTAGGCATCAACAAGCTTATAAGCCATTTCATATTCATAAGTATGTGGTGAAGAGATGCAATTTTTGAGCCTCTGCTAAGACAATGGTCGTTAAATAGCAATATATTCTTAGGGACAATTAGTTTTTACTTTCTAAAAAGGATTAAATATTGGAATGATATTTTCTTTGGTAATATATTTGCAGAAAAAATAAAGGTGGAAGAAAAACTCGATTCTCTTAATATGAAAATTATAGTTGAAGGTATGTCAAAAATGAATATTGAAAGAGGCTCTTTTTAAAAATATCACCTATCTAAACTAGTTCTTAAAGAATATATATTTTTGAGAGGTAAGTCTCGAGAGTTATGGTTAGAAGAGGAAGAATCTAACACTAAGTTTATCCATTCTTTGGTAAAAGATAAAAGACCCTTTAATAGGATCAATGGAGTTGATATTAAGGAAGGAAATTTTTTTTTTCTTGATAATGATGGGTAGAAGCAAGGAGTTGGTTCTCAATTCCACGGAAGTCTACAAATTGAGATTGTACTCCTTTAGAAATGAGTACCTCTTTCTAAAAAATGGGTACCTATTTTAGGCTTGGGCATCCGATCTTAGATTTAAAAATTAGGCACCCATTTTTTTAAAAATCGGGTACCTATTTTTTATTTTCAAAAAAAGGTACCCATTTTTTAAAACATAAAAGAAAATATTTTTTAGAAACAGGTACCCATTTTTGAAAAGTTAAAAATGGGTACCCATTTCCAAAAATTAAAAATTTTGTTTCTTGGGGGGATTTTATATGCTGATTTGACATTTTCAAAATGGGTACCCATTTTTTGAATTTCAAATAATGCATACCCATTTCTTACAACATTGAGTGGGATTTTTTCCTCCCACCTCGAATTTTGGTTTGGGATAGGCTTGGTGAGACCAAGCCTATGCCTTGACCTCTCGAGATTTGGCTAAGGCATTGAACTACCAAATTCACGCCTTGCCATAATTTTTATAGGGTCTTCCTGATCAATTTTTTTATGAAGCAAAAACCCATTAGAAATCTCACTATCCTGATTTTAGAAATATAAATTTCATAGTGCAATTATTTTATTTACTATTTTAGCTTTATTTTTTAATGAAAGGTGGTACCTAAATGTAAAATATTGAAGTCCACTAAAACTTTATTTTATAATTTTCCTTAAATTAATTTGTATGTCATCAATCTACATGCAATTTTTTTGAAGTTAAAGAGAAGATTTTTTGAAAAAAGTTGAATTTTGATCAAATTATGGTGTCTGTACACAAGAGGTTTTAAGATTTACCTTTATAGCCAATTAATAATTAATAATAATAAAATTATTCAATAAAAAATTAAGGAAAAATAGTGTCATCAATCTTAGGTGTATTAGGTAATTTCCTTTAAAAGGATTTACAAAAATTCATTTATTTGTGTCAAATTATGGTGTCCATATACAAGTGTGGTATGGTCCTAAAACATGCATTTTGAAAAAGTGGTTTTTAAAGATCCATACCAAGAACAAAATATATAATATGGGGACACAAAGAAATTACATATTCAAAAACTAGATTCCAAACACTAAAATTATTATTTCTAAAATTTTTTTTATATTCAATAACTAAATGCCTAAAATTTTGACATCAATTGACAAAAAAATTCAAAAATAAGAAAAACACTTCCACTTTTTTCCCCAAAGTGAGACCCAACTTCTTGCACTTACCCTGATATTGATAAGATTACATCGGAGCACTTTCAAGGTGTGTTGGTTCTTCATTCGAGAGTAGTTTCAAATGGAATGATAATCTAATTATTGGGGTCTTTTTGACAAATAATGAGCATTGGATGAGGCACTTCTCAATGAAAGAAGTCAAGCCAACAACTTTCAATTGACATGCTTTGAAATTTCTTGGGCCAGATGGGTTCATGATGGATTTATTCCAATGAAGCTATGACTTTTTAAGAGAAGATGTTTGGAAAGTGGAAGAAGATTTTAGGAAGAAAGGAATGTTTGTGAAAGAGATTAATAATACTTTAGTTTTTTTACAGGTAAGAAGAAAAAATGATATGATATTGTAGATTTAGGCCAATTTTACTATGTAATTCTATCTACAAACTCATCTCCAAGGCTTTTGCAAAGAGATTGATAGAATCTTGTTAGGATTAACCTCAGATAGAAATAGTAGTTACATGCAAATATCACCAATACCAAAAAATAGTAGATCATTAAAAAGAGAACACAAGACACCATAATTTAACATGGTTCACCCAATCCCTAGGCTACGTCCACCAACAGCAAGTTCAATATTATTATTATCTAGATATTACAACCTGATTACAATATGTAATACCTTATAGGTCAATATTGCTGCAAGAAGCTACAATATCACCATTACATTATGAAATCCCTAACCCTAAGACTTTTTGTACAAGCTTTTTACCACTTAAAAAATTAGGGCTAGAATAATAGAAAAATAATAGCCAATTCCTTTTACAATATAAGGGCATTTTTGGCTTCAGAGGTGCTGCCCCCAAAAACCCTTGTGGGGGTGTTGCCCCTTGACCCCACCTTGTGCTGTGAAAGGGAGTACACCAAGGGTGCTACCTTAGGACCCCATAGGGGGGCTGCCCCCAAACCCCCATAGAAATAATATGGGGAAAGAATCATGCCAAATAAACCTTTGAGTTTGATTAGTCTCCATATCAAAACAATCTCCCACTTGGAGGCTAATCAAGCTCCACAACAATAACCTCCAACTTAGAGACTAATCATAGCACTAATAAACTTATAGCTACCACTGGAATTTTAAACCACCCTAGGTGTTTTTTTTCTTTTATTCTATTCAGTTGAGAAGACCAGCTGAAGCTAAAGAGGCATTTAGCTTCTCCCTTGTCACAACCTTTCTAAACATATCAACTAGATTTTCATCTGTATGTATCTTGTCTACCTTTAACTATCCATTATCTAAAATTAAACAAATGAAATGGTACCACAACTATGTGTGTGTGTGTGTATTTTCTTTGAATGTAGAGCTGAATTCTTTGCAAGATGAATGACACTTTGACTATCTATAAAAAAATAATTATCCTTCTGAGGGTGTCCCAGTTCTTCTAGGATGAATTGAAGCCATATCATCACCTTGGTTTCCTCTATTGCATCAACATACTCCGCCTCTATTGTTGATATAGCATTAACCTTCTATAACCTAGAAATCCAGCTCACGACTGCCCCATCAACAATAAATACATAACATGTAGTACTCCACCTAGTGTCAATATCCCCTACCAAATATGCGTCAACATATCTTTCTAAATTAGCAGTAGAGCCCAAAAAGTGTAAAAACTTACTTGATGTTCCTCTCAAATATCTAAGAATCCATCTAACTACATTCCAATGCTTAGTTCCTGGATGACTCATATACCTACTCACAACTCCCATGGCATGTGCAATATTTGGCCTTGTACATACTATAGCATACATAAAGCTTCCTAAAGCTAAAACATAAGGTACCTTGGACATCTTATCCTCCTCTTCTCATGTCTTTAGACACATCTCCTTAGTCAACTTCAAATGATCAAGTAAAGGTTTGTGGACAGCTTTAGGATTCTCCATAGAAAAATGTTGCAACACTTTCTCAATATAATCATCCTGAGATAATGTCAATTTCGTATTCTTCCTATCTCTACAAATCTTCATACCAAGGATTTGTATTTCTGCCCCCAAATCATTCATAGTAAATGCATATGCTAATTGGCATTTTAGCCCCTTAATATGATCCATCTTAGACCCAACTACATAAAATAATGTAGCTACCATCATCCAACCTCTTAAAATAAACACAATGATCTAAATGACACCTACTATATCCATGTGCATGCATAAACCTATCAAATTTCAGATACCATTGCCAAGGTGCTTGCTTCAAGCCATATAAACTTTTCTTCAATTTGCACACTAAGTTCTCTTTACCTTTGACCTCAAATCCCCATGGCTAAGAAATATATATCACTTCATCCAAATCACCATGAAGGAAGGTTTTCTTAACATCAAGTGGATCCAAATGCAAATCTTCAGTAGCCGCAATACTTAAAACAGTGTGAATAGTGGTCATTTTAATAATAGGAGAGAATATCTCATCAAAATTGATGCCTTTTTTCTGTGCAACTTCTTCTACAGCTAACCTATCTTTAAATATTTTCTTATCTCCACCCTCTTCTTTCAACCTAAAAACTCACTTATTCTATAAAGCCTTTTTATCTACAGGTAACTTGCATAAATCCCATGTCTTATTTTTTAGCAAAGAGTCCATGTCTTCTTTCATTACAGACTCCCACTAAATCTTTGTATCCACCTGCACAACTTCATCATAATATTTAGGTTCATTAGCATTAGTAAGTAAAATAGAATACAAGGAAGGAGAAAATCTTTCTAGAGGTCTACTCATCCCTATTGACCATCTAACATTCACTGGGGTGTGTGGTATTTGTTGTTACAGTTATTGCACATCATGAGGAATTTTTGGAACATCAGCTTTTGGAGTATCATCCAACACTACATAATCAGATTTTTTTTTCTCATGTTGCTACAATAGATCTTTGTATAGTACTATCTTATTGAATATGACATCCGTGCTCGTTATAATTTTACAATTTTCAAAATCTCAAAGCGTTTTATAAAATTCCTTAATGTCATATGCAACAAATACACATTTCTTTGACTTATCTTCTAGCTTGGTTCTATTTTCATAATCTATATGACCAAATGCTTCACAACCAAAGATTCTGAGAAAAGAATAACTCACCTTCGTACCAGTCCATGCTTCCTCTGGAATACCACAATCCAAAGGAGTAGAGGGACCTCTATTCATCAAATATAAAATAGTATTAATAGTCTCTACTCACATGTTTAAGGACAACCCTGCATGCAACATCATGCTTCTTGTACGCTCCATTATAGTCTTGTTTATGCATTCAGCCACTCCATTTTTCTATGAAGTCCTTAGAATAGTTTTCTATCTATGCATACCATTACTGGAGCAATAATCTTTAAATTCATGACTTCAATACTCACCACCATTACCAGATCTGAGACCTTTTAATTTCTTTCCAGTCTCATTTTCAACCAAGCATTTTCATTTCATAAAAGTTTGAAATATATTATATTTCTATCTAAGGAAATACACACATAATTTTCTAGTTATATCATCAATAACTGTAACATAATAGTGAGAGCCAGAAAGGGAAGATGTCTGAGCTAGTCCCCATACATCTATATGCACAAGCTCTAATTTCTCACTTTTATTTTCCTTCCTCGTCTTTGCAAAACTCACTCTCTTTTGTTTTCCATACACACAACTTTCACAAAAATCCATTTTAATATATTTCAAACCTAGTAAAAATTTCTTTGAATGAAGTACTTTCATACCTTTCTCACTCATGTGCCCAAGTCTATTGTGCCACAAAACTATATTAGAATCTACAACAACTATTTGTTCTCCCTACTCAACTGTACAACTGTTCTTGAATATTCATTTTTCTTTGAAACAATCAAAGTAGAAGGAACAATATGACCTGTACAGAGATATAGGGTGCCTAATTTGATACCTTTTACTACTATAAGGGAACCTTTTGAAACCTTCCAATTTGTATCCTTAAAAGTAATGGCACAACCCTCATCACTGAGTTACCTTGCTGAAATTAAATACCTACACAGCCTTGGAACATGTCTGGCCTCATGTAGTAGCCAATGTTTCCCATTCTACAACTTAATCTTAACTTTTCCCTTTCCAATAATCTAATAGGGTTCATTATCCCCCAAATAAACAGACCAAAAATCCCCTTGGGCATAATCAATAAAATAGCCTCTATCAGGTATGGCATGAAATGAAGCACCAAAATCTAAAACCCATGAATCATTAACATTTTCTAAAGATAGAAGCAAAGAATCCTCTTGGATTTGTTACTTACCATATTTTCCTCCTTGTTCCCTTTTGGTTTATCTCCTTCATTGTTCTTTTGAGTCCAAAAATATTTCTTCTCATGCCTAATTTCCCATAGTACCAAGAATCTCCTTGTCCTCTAGATTGAGATCTCTTCTTCTTTGACTTTCCTCTTGATTCCCCATAATTTCTAGAATTATTTCCTCTCTCAGTCATGTTGCCTTTGCTATGTGCATTCAAAAGACTCCTTGATGTAGATCCACCTAAGCTTTTTCTACGAGTTTCCTCACTCAAAATAACACCAATCAAATCATCATATTTTAGGGTACTAGATCCATAAACAAAATTACTTACACCCATTACCAAGCCATTCCAGCTCTCAGGCAAAGAACACAAAATCAAGAGAGCTCTAATTTCTTCATCAAAATTGGTACCCACAGAAGATAGTTGACTAGTAATAGTATTAAACTCATTAATTTTATTTGGAATAGGTTTTCCTTCTATCATTTTCATATTAAATAAATGCTTCATGAAAAATATCTTGTTTGAAGTGGAGGGCTTTTCGTAAATTTTTTTAGGGTTTCCATCAAATCTTCTATCATCATCACTTTAGTAATATTAAATGCCACTCATGGTGCCAAGCATAATCAAATTCTTCCAAGTGCCTTTCTATCCAAGAGATCCCAATTCTCATTTTTCATAGATCCATGATTCTTAGTTTTTCTTTCCAATGACTTCCATAAATCCTTTTGATAAAGATAGTCTTCTATTTGCATCTTCCATAACTAAAAGTTCTGCCCATTAAATTTGCTAACTCTTAGCTTACCCTCATCTTCCATTGCTCCCACTCAATTGTGAGACTCCCACTTAACCATGGGACCTTCCTACAGAGGATCACTAAAAAAAAAAAGATGATGGTGTGGCTTTAAAAAAAAATGTTGATCGTTTGTCTCTGATACCACTTATTAGGATTAACCTCAAACAAATAACAGTTACATGCAAATATCACCAATACCAGAAAATAGTAGATTGCATAAAAGAGAACACAAGACACTAAGATTTAACATGGCTCACCCAATCCCTAGGCTACATTCACCAACATCAAGTCCAATATTATTATTATCCAGTGATTACGACCTGATTACAATCCATAATCCCTTACAACTCAATATTGCCACAAGAAGCTACAATATCACCATTACATTATGAAATCCCTAACCTTAAGCCTTTTTATACAAGATTTTTGCCACTTACAAAATTAGGGCTAGAATAATAGAAAAATAATAGCTGATGGCTTTTACAATATAAGCGCTACTCCAGGACCCTGCACGGGTATTGCCCCTTGACCCAGTCTTAGGAGCATTGCCCCCAATCCCCTGTAGAAATAATATGGGGTGAAAACTGTGCCAAATAAACCTCTAAGTATGATTAGGCTCCATATCATAAAATTTTTCTCTCCAAAATAATATCAAAAATAAAAGGCTCCATATAGAATATAAAAATGTTAAAGAGTGTAATATTGATCTCTGAGAACATTCATTTTTTGTTGAGAGAAAAGAGGAGAGGTATAATAGCGAATCTTGATGTAAGTAAGGCATATGATAGAGTTGTATGGTAATTTTTTATAAGTGTTAGAGAGATTTTGTTTAGAGCATTGTGGTTTTCTTGCATTTTTCATTATATATCTCCTTAATTAGTTTTTCATTACTATCAATGGTGGCATTTGTGGTTTCTTCAAGGTTTCCAACATGGTCTAAGACAAGGGGGGAATTTTTTCCCCTTATATTTTTATTCTAATGGTTGACGTTTTGGGAAGATTTATAAAGTAGATGTGTCCTTTAAGAATTTATAAAGATATAGTAGTTCATGAAGACATTGATCCTATTTTCCACTCTTAAATTGTAGATTGCACAATCTTGTTTGGGGAGACATGTGAATCAAAAGCTTGGCTATTAAATCTATGTTGGAGGATTATGAGATCAGATCAAGTCAAAGTATGCATAAAGATAAGTCAACAATATTCTTTATCAATAGATCAATAAACTTAGACAAAGTAAAATATCAAATTTATTGGGCTTCCAAATTCATTCTTTTACCCTAAGATATCTTGGATTTCCTCTTTTCATTGGAAAGAATCATAGGATGATGTAGGATGATGTTTTTAGCAAATGTTAGGCCAAATTAACTTTATGGAGGAATGAATCTCTTACCCAAGATGATAGAATACTTATGAACAAGGAAATTTTTTTTTTCAGTTGTTCATGTATACTTTATATCTTAATACTTAATTATTTTTTAAAAGAAGTAAAGGCATTAGATGGTATTCTTTAAAAGAATTATGAGAAGGCTCAAAAGAAGCTAAGCACATCCCTATGATGAAATGGAACATGAATTGTCTGCTAAAGGAGAAAGGAGGAGAAAGTTTGAGCAAGATGAATCTTCATAATTGGCTTTGGGGATTGTCATGGAATATGTATAAGTTTCCCTCTAGGTTTTGGTGCAAAATATTCACTATGAAGAACTTAGATACAAATAGGCTAGAGAGGATCTTCACAATATAAAATTGTGAATTGAGGTCTCCCACTTGGAATTTCTTATGAAAGTACAAGACTGATTATAGACTTTTTAACTTGGCAAAATGGGAATGGTTAACTATCCCTATTTTGGTGAGACTCATGTAATGTAGAAAATTTTATAGAAATTTTTTTCGGAGATTTGGGTTGGATTGGACTTGTAGAGAAGAAGATGGGAAGGTTTCTTTGTGATTATATGTCATCCCCCCCAACCACATTTGGGACTCCAAGTGGAGCCAAAACCTATAAAGATTGATCATAACCAAACCAAGACATAGTGTTGGCCATTTTAAAGGAAAATCAAATAAATATTAAAGAGTTTGTTAAAAATTTGATTTGATTTGGTACTAAATTTGAAGAGTATAAGATAAACTTGGGCTATGTTATGTAAAGGAGAAGATCATTAGACTCTAATTGATATTCAAATTTATTTTAGTACAAAAGAGTTCTTCCAAAAGAAATGGATTTTCTATGGATCTCATTACATGGGAGGACTCTAACTGGGGAAAGGTTGCATAAAATAGGTATTGCATGTCCTAGTAGATTTTTCCTATGAAAAAATGTAGTGGAAGATATGAATCATTTTCTTCTTTGGTGCCCCATTTTCTTGAAATGTTGCAATTGGCTCCTTTCTATGTTAAATTGTAGATGGCTAGGAGTTCTAGTGTATTTGATTTTCTTTATTCTTGGATGGTTGGGAAATACAATTTTCTATGAGGGAATCTTTGGCTATGTAGTCCATCATTAATTATATCATATATATGTAGGAAAAAGAATATGAGGACTTTTTCCAGAAGTAGAAATGGAGGTGGATTTTATTGTAAGCAATCTTAATAAGAGCATCATATAGGAAAAAAATAATAAAAATTAAAAAAAGGATAATTAACTTGATCTCAAGTTGGAATTAAGCTATGGGTACTAAATGGGATATCAAATTGAAAGGGATTGGTCTAGTAAATGATAAGAGAAGAAAAGGAATATGATAGTATGGGAGGCCCAATTAGGGTTGGATAAAGCTCAATTTTGATGGGGCCGACAAAGGAAATCCAGGAAAGGTTGGTTACAGAGCTATTATGAGATATGAAAAAGGTGAACTATTGAGATATATTTTGGGCTTCTTAGTTGTAGAAATCAACAAGAAGGAAAATATTTTTGGCCTAATTGAAGGTTTGTATTTGTGTATAGACAAAAGATTTGATAAGGTAATGATTAAAGGGGACACTTAGATAGTGACTAATAGTGAAGGTAAAGGTTTTTCTTTTCAATTGGAAAAGACAGACTTGGATGCCCAACATAGTAGATCTCCTCAGCAAGTTTCCATAATTCATTCTTAAACATGTGCTCAAAGAGGGGGAAGCAACTAATTGGTCTACTAATAGATGTATTGAAATCAAAAGAAAAGTAGTTACATGTGGTGCTTTAGATGCTAAATAGTTACTCAAAGATTTGATTATGTAGGAAGATAGGTATGAGTAAAAACAAGGGATGGAGAGTATTGGTTCTCTTTTATGGTAGATAAAGTATGTTTCCAATAGCCTCTGATGAGATCTTTTCATTATTGGAGAAACAATTTGTAAACTACAATTATTTAAATTGACAATGCATGTAGTGAATTGGTAATGGTTGTAGCAATAAAAATGATCATATGATATGTTCAATATAGTGAAGTTGTGTTATTTGCTAGATTTGAAAGATGTCTTTTTATTAATCTTTACTCTCTAATAAAGCGATCTACCCACACTAAGTAGAGCTTACCACAATATGCACACATGTATTAAAAATGTGTTACTTTAAATAAATATAAAAATATTTGTAATATTTAATGTCTTACCTAAAATATATTGTTAAATTATATAAAATTATAAAATTATAATTTATCTATCTAATCATATCAATAAGAAGCTTTAGGCAAAACTCAGAAGCTTCCTTTGGAATGATTATGAGGACTCCAAAAAATTGGCCCTCATAAGATGGGAAAATATTTTTAAACCAAAGGAGTCTAGAGCTTTAGGTATAAAAAAATGATATTGCCAAAATGAAGCATTAGGGGCTAAACTGACTTGGAGCCTCTTTGTAGAAAGGGATAAAAAATGGGCTAAAATTATGTATAACAAATACCTTAATGTTGCTGACCCTTTTTCCATCTTTAAGATGAAAACCCTTCCCAAAGGATCTAAAAGTTAGAATTTTATAGTTGAAACCTAAGCCCTTAATTGTAAATATCTCATTTGGGATATTGGAAAGGGGGATGAAGCCTTAATCTAGAAAGATTCATGGGATGGGCTTCCCCTAGTAGATAGCATGGAAATGCCTATAAGTATCGAAGAGAAATTAGTCAAATTATGTGGAAGCAAGGTCAATGAATATAAAACCAAAAAAATTATTAATGAAATCACAAGTTGGGTATGGAAATCTGTGGATAGCATGGATCTAGAACCAATAGCAAAAAGCGTATATGAGAAGATTATCCAAAGTAGAAAAATTAACCATATAGAAAGGATCAACAATCTTATCTAGGCAGCATCAAAAGATGGCAAGTACAATGTGAAAAATGGATATAAAGCTCTTATTAACCCCTAAAGATGGGAAGAAGTGGAAATCCCACTTCAACTTTTTTGGGACTCATCATGTCTGCCCAAAGAAGGTTTCTTTTTATGGATGGCTTTTTAGAATAGGATCCTTTTGGCCGAAAGACTCTGCAAATTGGGTATTGAGGGTCTATCAAGATGTGTGTTATGCAGACAAGATAACAAAGACATTGATCACATCTTATACAATTGTCTTTACACATAATATTATTGGGAATGGCTCAGACATATGTTGGGATGGTATGCCCCCATTCCTAATTCCTTAGTTGATTTTCTCAAAGAATAGCCTACAAACATCAATAAAGGTATCTATTGTAGAATTTAGAATATTTTCCCATCTATCCTCATGTGAGAGGTATGGAAATAAAGGAACAAAAGAATATTTTGTGACCAAGATATGCTGCCAGATGATATTATCAAAAAAATAGAATCATGTATAGTTGAGACTTTGAACTCTCACCTTAGGAACTCCTAGGAAAAAGAAGGATCATTATCAAGATGGGATGGATCAATTAAAAAGAAATGGATTGACCTTATTAATGCCTTTCTTATTTATAAAAAAAAAGTTAAGAGGTGAGGGAAAACTATAGATGGACCCCTCCCTCATTGGGGTGGGTCATGTTGGAAATATTATGAAAGGCTAAGTTACTAGGAGGGGAGAATCAATAACGAGTAAAACTTTATCCTTAATTACCAATTGATCCTTCATGTATACTTTGATCTACTTGCATGCATGAGAAACTAAAAACATTAAAGCATGCATAACACTTTTGACACACAATTTTTGTGACCTAGAAACCTTCCAAATAGAAAATAAAATTGGGGTGGGGATGATGCCCACAAGCTTTAGTACTGTAGTATAAATTTGGCCTATTAAGGCTTACAATGATCACTTCTGATGATCTAACTTGTTAGGAGCAATAAGGACTGCTAGGTTCACCTTGCAAAAGGATTTACAAACATACAATGACACTGTCTAGTCTACCTTGTTAACTGATCAACCTATGATGATGAAGTAGTAGCTAATCTCTAATTTGTAACTTAGTTTGATAAATAATTTTCCTAAGTGTACAAATCACCTTGAGTTGGCCAAAGTGTAGAATCTTAGGTTCTAAAGACTAACTCAATGAGGTTTTGATACATGACATCCATTATTAATGTTCGCCATCATCATGGACTCACTAGATGCAGGAACTCAATCCATACTGATCACTTTTAGGTAATCTTGAACTCAGTCTATAGTGGTGACTTGAAAAATATTGTGAAACTCAACATAAAATTTGAATCACTTGATTCTCACTACATAGCTTGATCAATGCTATCACTACGAGCTCAATATAAACTATGTCACTAGGTTAACACTGAGTAGCTCGGTTAACACTATATTTTCATTACATCAAATATGAACTCAGTGAGCATTGCATAACTTGGTTTACACTAGCAAACTCGACATTCACGAAGATGCTTAGTTTACACCATTGATCGTCACTATAGTACAAATTGCTCAGTGCAAACTGAAAACTATTCAAAGGACTCGATAGCAATCGTAGAACTTGATTAACATTGTTAGTGTACAATATGTTCTCTATATACCTACAATATGAGTAAGTGTATGTCACTAATAAAAAACATGACTGGAATATCAACAATCTCCCCCTTTGGCATTAGTGACAAAAATACTTACTGGTGAAAATTGAATTCACCAATGTCGAAAAACATTTTTATCCATCACCTTATGTCTCCAACTTAGTAGAGTATACTTTTTTTGAGATTTTTCAAATTTGGTTTAGTAAAAAATACATTTCTATACATGGTAATGCTCCTCGATACATAATTTACAGTATAATATACATACAATATATTTTCTCTATAATCTACAATTTTCTTTCATTTGTCCTTATATCTTCTCACATCTTGTCACATCTTCTCATAGCTTCTCCCCCCTTTTTGACATTAATGCTAAAGGTTTATGCTTTATATTTACATACCAATGCCAAAATGTGACAAAAAATCTGAATGTAGCTTCAGGATAAGTGCCAAAGTCTTGTCCCAATTCTATTACAAGACCTTACATGTGTGCAATTCAACCTACACTTCTACTGAAAATTCAATCATGTGGTCTACAATGGAGAAATTATTGTCATAGATGAGCATTTTTAAAAGTGCAATGTGCTTCTGCAGTGCATCCATGTTAGGGAGAATCATATTTTGAATATCTATCAATGTTTATTTGATTCTTGCCTCTTTGAGAAATTATGCCTGCTTATCTATCAAAAATTTGATCCTATTGAAGTGGATAGAGCTTGAACTCAGGTCAAGCTACAATTATTGTGCTCTTGCCTTAAGATCTTCATCAATTTTTGACAATTTATCTGTTATTTCTTTAGTGAAAATTGATGTATCACATAATTTTCCAAAAATTAAAGATAGGTTAATACAAGAGGTCTCTAGAGAGCCTAAAATAGTATACAATTCTACCTAATGAATGGCAATTTTTTGAGAAATAAGTTCTAAAACTTTATTCTCAAAATTTTTCTTAATAATTTGTCCTATCCATCCAGATCTTCACTATATTTCTAGGCTTCCTTTGCCAACTAATACAAAAATGGCTCAGAAGTATTAACCTCTATGCCTAGAGCCTCTACTAGAATATTCTTAGCATCCCTAATGATCTTAAATTCCTTGTTTCTCTCCTCTCTAAGTCTTTGTTGCTTTATTTTCTTTTGAAGAAGTTCTCTAAATGTTTGCATCTGATCAGGATTTAGATTTGAGATGTCCAATTTTGGAATGACAATCTCCTCATCAAGATCTATATCCTCCTCCTCCTCTTTACCTTTTCCCAAAAATTTTGTGCTTGATTGTGGCTTGGTCTTAACTATCATTGCACTTATTGCTTCCATACTGGGAATGGAAACAATTGTTGAAATGGTAGGACTCACTAGAAAAGTTGATACATCACTCATTGATCGAATACCAATTGTTGAGATACTAGTAGAAATACTAGATGTAATGAAAATTGATGTAGAGGGAAGAGATTGCAGCTCAATAGATGAAGTGTTTGGTACTTCTATCCATGAAGTATTGAGCTAGACTAGTGCAGAGACTAATTGAGTGTTTGTGCTTTTAGTGCTGGTCACAAGCAATCCTGTTGAAGCTATCTTCAGGCTTGATTTTATATTTTTTTTTCTAGGAGAATGAGGAAGTGAGGTTATGACCGCTACAACAATATTTACTAGGTTGGTCTCGTCAACATCTTGCACATCTTCCTTAGTAGCTTCCTACTCGTGTTCCTCTTCAGCATCTACATTATTAAAATGAGTCATCTCATCATCATCTTTCTCCTAATCATCATCATCATCATCCTTATTAATTATACTAACTACAAAATCACTTGGCTTATGAAGAAGATAAACATTATTTCATGTGTTTGTAGCATTCTTCACAACATGCTCAATTTCTTTCAATGGAATATGACAAGTGTTGAATCTCAATGTCAAAATTTCTTCATTTTTTCAGAGATTCTTTCACCTCCTTATCATTGAAATTTGGCATAAGCTTTCTTAGGGTCTGCTCGTGTATATCTTTTGTAGTTTTCATTGCATGCTCCCATCTTGGTTTAATTTTGTCCACCAAAGCATTAGGAATCTACTGAGTAAGTTGATCCGGTGAGTATTTCTATTTACCCATCTTAGATATTAACATATCTTCTATTTTCTTATTCTCATCTACAATCCTAGATTCATACTTAAGTGTCTTGAAATTTTTAATGCCAGTTGCTGATTCCAAATATTTCATTATTTCCTCAAATGTGGGTGGAGACCTATTGAAGATTATGTCTCCTTCTTTGTCTACTTTCTTCCTTGATGATCTCCTTGTGAACACAACAATAGGTTTGGTAATTATTATGTTACCCTTCTTCTCTAGTGGCTCCTCTTCTTCTAGCTTTTCCTCATCCTCTACTTCTTCATCCTCACCTTTTCCTTCAATTAACAGAAAAGTGAAACTAGTTTTCAGTTTAGCAATCCTCTTCATGCCCTTGTTAATTTCCTAAGGAAGTTTTATCTCTATTTCTATCCTAACTTTTTCCTCACCGTAGGTGCCAAAGTAAGTAGCCTTGGGATCAACTAGCTCATATATTAATGTCTCAATTATGTCTTTTGTTTCATCAATGTTCACCTCATATCCTAGAGGTTTTACCCATGTAATTCTTGGCCTAACTATTTGAATGTAAACTTTATCACTATCAACCATAAAACAAACATAATCTTTATAATCCTCAACTAATTTCCTTGTAATCTAGAATCTATTATTCATTATCTCCTTAAATGCACGAAAATAGTTGTCCATAATGCTTGCATAATCCTCTCCCATTTCAAGAATATACTCATTAATCTAATTAAGGACTGGTACATCTTTTCTCCAAACAACAGTACATTTTGATGCAAATAATTTATGAGCATAGAAAAATAAACATGTCAAGAGTGAACCAAACTAACATGGACTTTTTTTGGAAGTCTTGATGCTCTCCATGTTTTTTTTGAACTGATTCAACAGTAACTAGACAAGGTCAAGAGAAAGATTATTCTTGACTATACCTTAAATGCCAAATCAACTATTACATAAGATACACTATTCAACCTACTTGAACTATAGATTTTCTGGGTGATGACATGAATGCCAAAATTCAATTCCATGTCTGTGACACTGCTTATCTTCATTCCCCTTCCATGTCATTCGGCAAGGGTTTTCTTCTCTAGTTCAACCTAACCTAGGGTTTTAGTTGTTTTTTCCCTTGTCGACATTGGGAGGCTAGTGATCCTACAGATCATCTTCTTAGTTATCAAAACTATTTACTCCAACAATAGTTGACCATTATGTACACAACTAAGGATAAAACTTAGCCATTTCACTTGGAAATCCCATGGCATGCGAGGAATGTGGGTCAAACCTGTTGCCTTGAGATGTTGATGTTGAGGTTTCAACACACCATCAATGTATAACTCCTTCAAACATTCATCCATCTCTAGTGTACCAATATCTTGAATTAAACATTTGAAATGTAAACATATATCATTAATCAATACTACCTTAGGATTTGAGACCATGCTCCACTCAGATCTAGGGTTTTCACAATTGCAAGAGTCAACATGAAATTCAGTGCCTTCCATTCCATACCATGAACCAACATGTCTGAACCTCTTTTCACTTTGCTACTGCTGGATGCCATCTGCATTCGGTAGGGTTTGAGAGATTGTAAAATCTTTTGGTAAAAATTTTCTCAAATCACTTGAATGCTCTTGAAGATTTCTTCGCACAAATAGCTCTTGAAATTTCATGGTGAGAAATGACTTTGATTTCACCCTTTTTATCAAATTTCACCATAAATTCCTGGTACAATTGTTCACTTAAATTGATAGTCTATCATCCACTACACTTTGCATTGAGTGGTTAGTAGAGTCTTCCATGACTTGGTAACCACATAAAATTTAGTTACTCATGACCTTACATGGTAGAGTCTATAACCCGACCTCACTTGGTAAGATAGTAACCCAACTTGGTAAAGATTGGCATCATTTACTTGGTGATCCCTTTGCATCTTTAATGCTGATTTGGATCTTTTGATCTATCAATTGGAACAAATATTAGATGTCTTCTTTAGTATCCTAGTTCTAGTTCTCCTTTGAGAAATCAAGTGGAAATGGTGGAGTCACCCAATTCTTGAGTGACTTGATCATCATTGCTCAGACTTGCATTCTCAGTAGACCTTGGAACCCATTGTTCTCTCATCTGCTTTATGAGGTTATCAAAATTTTCCTTCTTTTCATCTTCAATTCTTCTAGTATTCATACTATTCTTGGCAATATGACCAATATATATATGAATGAAACATCTTTTGGTAGTATCTCTTTTCCTCAAGTGATGTTTTTCACAATTCATTCCAATGTATCAAAATTATCCACAATAATGACATCTGCACCAAGTGTTATAGTCCCAACCAAATATAGCTTTTACAATTTTCTCTATTGGATTCATTACCTTGGTTTTGCATTGTAATGACTTGTTTCCATGCTTCTTACACTTGTACCATTTGCGTTCAAACTTAGTTTTCTCTTTGCACTCATTTACTTTATTACCATGCTGATTACAATTGTGGCATTTTCCATTGAATTTTGCTTTGCCTTTGCTCCAAATTTTTTTTGATGTATGACCTATCTTACCATAGTGACTACAAGTAGGTTTTTTATTCTTTTGAGCTCCTTGCTTGGATGATTCACCTTATTCTGTATATCCAATTCCTACTTTTCCTTTTCATCTATAATGACTTTGCTTATTCAATTGATTCATGTCTACTTGATATTTTACCATTCTTTCATTGGTTTTCCTTTTAGTGTTTAGATCATTCTATAATCTTTCATTCTCTAATCTTAGATTCATGATTTCTTCATTTGCATTGGTGAGTTGATTAATAAAGTCTTCTCGCTAAAGGGATAGGTGTTAAATTTTGTTGCTCTTTCCTTCTATCTTGTTTTACTCTTCCATGACTTCACACAATCTTAGTGACTAAATTTCTTTCTCTCTTCTTAGTTTTCTTACTTCTTCTTAAAGAGTACTATTATTTTCTAATAGTTCTTTCATTGCTCCACCAGCTTCATCTAAATTTCTTGAATGGATGTCTTCAATTCTTTCTTCAATGTAGAGTTGATCATTTATCTAGATTGCCAGATCTTTTCTTCTTTTCAAGGATTGAGAGAGTTTCTCTTTTTCTTTCTTGATTTGTCCAATAGCCAATTCCAACTCTAGCTTCTCATTGTAAATAGACTTGTCAAGTATGAATACCTCCATTGTCTTTGATCTTTTCTCAAGTTGTTAAACTTATCTTTGAGAACCACAATGCTTTGAGAATTATTATGAAAGTCTAAGTTACTGAGAGGGGAGGCGTGAATCAATAACCAATAAAACTTTATCCTTAATTAGCAATTAATCTTTCATGTATATTCTAATCTAATTGTATGCATGAGAAACTAAAAACATTAAAGCATACATAACACTTTGGACACACAATTTTGGTGACCCAGAAACCTTCCAAATAGAAAGTGCAACAAGGATGGGGATGATGCCCACAAGATTTAGTACTATAGTATAAAGTTTACTTGTTAAGGTTTATAATGATCACTTCTAATGATCTAACGTGTTAGGAGCGATAAGGACTGTTGGGTCCACCTTGCAAAAGGATTTACAAAGATACACTGAAGTATGCACTCAATAAAGAGATTTACATAAGACTATTAGGTCTACTATGTTAAAGGATTTGACTTATCCACCTATTAGGATGAAGTATTAGTTGATCTTTGATCGACAACATGGTTTGCTGAATGAGATTCGTCTTAATGTAAAAATCACCTTGCTGTGATAGATTAATCTTTCCTACTCCTTATACTTCTATAGCCTTTGTAATTTTCTCTTTTTCTCTTCTCTGATTATTACATTACTTCTTTTTGATACATTGGATGTGATACAATACATTACATATATACCAATATAATTCCAAAATTACAAAGTTGGCCACAATACAAGTTTTCACAAAATCACAAAGTTGGCCAAAGTGTAAAAACTCAAGTTTTGAAGACTGACTCAGTGAGGTTCCGATACTCAATATCTACTATCAATGCTTGACATCATCATGCACTCAGTAGATGTAGATACTTGATCCATACTAATCACTTCCAAGTAGTCTTGAACTTGGTTTGTACTAGTGACTCAGTGAATATTGTGAAACACAACATAAAAGCTTAATCACTTAATTCTCACTGCATAGCTCAGTTAATGCTATTACTATGAGCTTAGTATAAACTAAGTCACTAGGTTCACATTACATCAACTACAAACTCAATATGCACTACAAAACTCATTTTACACTGGAAAACTCGACATACACTGAGATGCTCAATTTATGCTACTAATCATCACCATAGTAGTAACTACTCGACACAAACTGAAAACTATCCAAAGGACTCGGCAGCAACTGTAGAACTTGGTTAACATTGTTAACTATACAATATACTTGGTATATTCTTACAATTTGAATAAGTATATGTCACTAATAACAAACATGACTAGAATATCAATAGGTCAAGCTAAACTTTAATGAAGCTTCAAGAGGAAATTAGGGTTTAGCTGCTATCAAATGTATAATAACTAATGAGTCAAGGAAATTGATTACTAAAAGGGCTAAATCTATAGTTCCAACCACTAATAATTTTCCTAAGCTAGAAGTCTTGCCAGAAGGACTCCAACTTTGCCTAAACCTAGGCTTATCCAAGACTATCATTGAAAGAGATTCTCAGATTGTTTTAAATGTAATTAGGAAAAAAACAATGCCCAACTAGGCCCTAAACTCAAAGTTAGAAGAAGTTCTTAATATTCTAGATCATTTCATAGATACTTAGATTTGTTATACTTTCTAGGAAGGCAATAGGAAGTCAAATTAGTTGGCAAATAAAGGTGTTGATGGAGAAAATTCTCTAGTCATCAATGATCAGAAGTCTTAATAAGAGCCACTAGTTCTTTTTACATTTTCCAATTTGTAATGTTAGAACTATATTAAACACTTTTAAGCAACTTTCTATAACTAGACTATGTTCTAGACTAGCATTGTAGGACTTCTTTGGCTCCCTGGATGCTTTTTAACTACATCCCTACCTTTAGTCTATCTTTTCAATATACTTCAATCATACTTTTTAATCTATCATTTATATGATTTTATCCTAGTATACTTATATATTATCACTCATATAGCAATATTGGAGTAGACAAAGAGTGAGTATGGATATATCTTATCAGTATAAATAGTAAAATAAAGTATTAAAGGGTCTTCCAATATAGATGACCAATTATTCTAGAATGTAGTGGTGCAAATTATTTAAGTTTGCCAATTTTCTATTAGTCAATTACACTTCATTGGCTCTTAACTCATATCTTTTGGTCTTTTCCCTTTTAATTTCTTGTTAGCTCTTCCTTGTCTTTCCTACTATGGTATTTCTCTCTCTCATATTATATAAGTTACATAGTGACATCATGTAGGTGGCTTCAGCTGACTTCATCCTATATCTAGGCTCTTCTAGATCCTTTGTAGTTAGTTCTCTTCCTTTTTAACCACTTTTTTCCATGTCATTTTCATATCGTACCTATTTTATCCTATAATGGACACCAACATCTATGTTTTCAACATTTCAAAAGTACAAACTATGGCTTTTTGTGGCAATGTAAAACATAAGAGATGGAGTCAAGTGTTAAAATTGGTGGATGATATGATAGAATTTGTAGTGATTCGTACCCTAGGGGAAGTATTTTTCATATACGATTGCATGCACATGGAGAAAAATGGCAATATCATAGGGACATTCATTGGGTGACTAGCTAGAGCCAAAGAATATAAATGGGCAATATTCAAACTCTGTCAAAATGTGTTTGATTGAGTTTGGTGTATGGGTTTGGAAGAAGCCATCATGCGTTTAGATGAGAAATTTAGGATTCCCCTCCCATAAATGTATATGGCACATCCACTTGTGAGTTTCAATTAGGCCATAGTACTAAGACAACCTTCATTGGTTCTTCATGAATATGCATCTTTTAATTTGGTATGGTTGAAGATAGAATCTAGCATCTAGTTTCTTCTTAGATAGAGAGGGATAATGGAGGATGAAGGTAAGGTGTGGCTCAAAAACTACCTAGGAATTTTCAAGTCTTATATCCACCTGTGTATAGAGTTTGAGAATCTAGATGCTTTGAATTTTTGCACTCCCAACATTGAAAAGTCTAGTAAGGATAAGAGCTCCTTCGAATTTAGGCCTCTTTTCTTTTCTGTAAACCCCAATGATGTGGCTAAGATTATTATGGTCTTTTAGAAATAGCAGTATGAGTTTCATACTATGTATGGTAAACTAGTTTTTGTCTCCTGCATATTGGTTGAGGATTTTTTATGTCCTTGGCTAGGTGTTCTGGTTTGCTCTTTTGTCTCTTCCTTTTCTTTGTAGGCTCTATTCTCATAGTATTCTAGTTTGTATTGATTAGGGCCAATTTGGTATCTTTCTAAAGTTGCTTCTTTCAAAAGTATAATAAAGACAACATGATATGTATATTGTCTATAAATTGTATTAAGGTTGTATCCAGTCATAGCCTGTATCAATGAATGCTAGCATCTCTCTCATAGGCTGGCTAGCAAGCTAGGGTATAATATGTAATAGCTTGGAGCTCCTTAAATTACACTATATGTAAATTCATATTGACACTAATATATATCAATTTTATGGTAGCAATAATTTTTATTCTGTTCTCTTCTTTCTTTGTATGTATTTACTCTGTCTTTATTTTGATATTGATTAAGATGTATCTTTATTTGCTTATAACACTAGGGTTTGTCTCAACTGGGATAATAGAAATGTATAGTGAACTCAAAAACATATTTCTCTAATCACGAGAGGTAGAATGAGTAATTTGGAAAAATCTAAGCACCCTGGAAAGGCAATTAAGTTGGTAAAAAAGCAATTCATAGCTAGGCAATTCTAATTAAAACAAATACTTTATTTGTTTTTTATTAAAGTATTAATAAATAAGCAAGGTTAGGAATCTTTTGGCATAAGAGGGAAAGGTCTAACCAAATAATCATAGTACTCCCAATTTAATATATTAGAACAAGTTTTAGTAGAATTTAGAGTAATTGAACTTGCTTTTTTGCTTTTGTTTAAAGAATGTTAGGATCCAATTCTCATTAGGAATAACTATGAGATCTTACTAAGAGAGTATAGCTACCAATTAGGATTAATATTGCATTAATATCCTAGATGGATAACCAAAGTAATTTAGTAATATCTGAGTAAGAATTGAAGATTTCATCTAATTTTAACTAAAAATTCTAACATCTAGTTCAATCTATATTTACTAAGTAGTAGGACAGTTAGGAGAAAGCATCTTGGGTAAATAACTTAGAAGAACTCTCTCCTAAGAGTTTAAGGCTTTGTTTAAGTTAATTATCTCGAATAGATGGCTATGACGAATTGATAGAAGAATATTCAAGATCACATAATTTAGAAGAGGAATTGGGCCTTTCTCCTTGTATTGAAAATAAACATTGGTAAATTACCACTGGGTTATGCCCCTTTTAACAATGTAATAATAAATGACTATGGTCCCGAGCAAGACTAGATGTTTTCTTATGTTTAATAACAATTAAAGGTAATGAAAACCAATCTAAATTTTAATTTTTAATATTCTTACCAATTTAATAAGTTTACTATTTATTTTTAGATATTTTAGTAATTTTGTTAAATAATAAATATGGAATAAACTAGACTATATATAATGGTTAGTATTATGGCTAGAGTTAGGTCTTTGATTATGGTTAGGGTCAAAATTTACATCATTGTAAAGTTATTATTAGGATTTTGATCAAGGTTTAAGAGTATAATTATGGTTAGGTTTAAGATTAATATTGTGGTTGTAATGATGGTTAGGATTAGGATTTTGATTAGGGTTAGAATTTTCGGTTACATTTAGTAGAAGAGGTTAGGTTTACACCATGGATAGGGTTATATATAGGTTTAGTGTTTGGATTATAGTTTTTTTTATAGAATTAGGGTTTAACATTTTAATTATAATTATGTTTATAGTTACATAAGGGTTATAGTTAGAAATAGGGTTTAGTATAGTAATTATGATTAATGCACGGGGTTACACCATGGTTACTACTATAGTTATGAGAAAATATTTGATTAGGGTTAGAATTAAATTAAAAATTAAGTTAAGATTTAGGAATAGGTTAGATTATGGTCAAATTCGAAGTATTTAATACTATTAAAATGAGAATAGAAATTTAGGTTTGTATCATGATTATATTTACCGTTGTGTTTATAGTTTGAGTTATGAACTAGTGTAGGATTCAGAATATTTTAAGATTATGATTTAAATTTTTTGATAAGGTTTAACTAAAAGGTTTATAGCTATGATGCATGATTAAATTAACTAACCTTATTAATTACACAAATATATTCAAAATAATAGACCAGTATTTTCCCATAATTCACCTTGGATATTCGACATGCCCACTGCACCCGAAGGAGTGGTTGCTAGTATTGAATATAAAAATATATTATAAATATATCAATATAAATTTTTAATTTTAACTATCCAATTCACCTTTGGTATTAATCATCAATTTGTGACTACCATAAGGGCATTGTAGGTCTTGACCAAAATTTCAACTTTCCTATTATTTTGTTAAGGCATTGTAAAATATACTTTGAGGTTTTATAAAGTGACTCTCTCACCAAAAAATTAGCACACAATTACTTATATTTTGAGCTTTATCCTCTAAATTGGTTTTAACTTCTCTAGTACATATGTTTTAACATTGTGGTACTTGATAATGAAACCTATAATTATGAGAGCTAATAGGATGTTCCAAATATGTTTCCAAATTGTAAATTTCTTATTTTATGATATAGAAGCATTGGAATTAATGAATTTCTATTTTCCTATAGTGTCCACATTCTCATGGATGATTTTTATGAAAATTGGTGCAATAAATATCTTTTAGTGGATAGGTGCGATATCACCTTGAAATAATATAAGTAGTTTAATAATCAAAGCATATTGCAAGATATAATCAAGTTGATAAATATCTACTTTTCATATTCTTAGTAGAAGACATTGTGATAACAAGCGCTGTACTAGTACAGTTGGAGTCTCACCTATTGTAAATAAGCATATTGCAATGATTTAGGTGCAATTTCTTTGGAGTTTTCTTATTATAAAAATCCATGGACACTTATATTTTACTACAATATGTTGAAAGGAACTATTCTTAGCTTTATGATAATTTTAATAAAATCATGAATTCATTTGCAACATATGTGGTTGAGAAAATATATCCTAGGAGGAGAAATCCCAAAATTCATTGGCTAATGAGAAGAGATTCAATAATTAGATGTTTCTCACAATAATGTAAGTACATCTTGACTTGGAAGTAAAACATAGTTTTCCCCTTTTGATTTATTTGATAAATCAATTAAATGAAAAAAATCTTTACCTAAATTGGCTAGTTGAATTTTCCATCCCATCACTTAGCCATGTTTAGATATAGAGGGAAAACATGTGTATTTAATAATGCAAATCCATACAACAATGGACTTTGATTTGTACAAGTGATGGAATAACTACCTTACCATTAGAAGGGTAAGAATAATTCCTTGCTAAGTAATTTGAGTCTAAGCCTATCTTGCATTAGTAATGATTCATTCCTTTGTGCTAAGAGTGCAAGGGCAAGAAACCTCTACCTTTTTATAGACATACCTCCTTCCATATACTATAACTTTTTGTTGTAGTCTAGTGCAACATTTAAGTTCAACTACTATATATTCTCCCAGGAAAGATACATTAGGCAATGGCAATATTTGACAATATTCCTATATAATGTATGCTTTGATAGATGTTCATACCCTCATGAATTTCCATATTGGCACATGTGGGGAGGGTGCTAGTGAATGTTTTGTAATTTGAAATAATTTGATAAATTTTTAGTATAAAATAGAAGTCAGTACTGTCATCCTTACATATATATACCAAATATTTATGGATATATAAAATATGAAAGGTAATCAAAATATCTATGTGAATCATGATCAACCAACAAACACAATACAATATGAAATCAAAAGGTGTACAATGAAGAAATAAATTATATCCTGACATCCATTTGCTAACAATATATATAGTTATAAAAAGAAACATATTTCTATCGATCAATAATTCAAGAGTTTGCTAAATAAATTATAATAGATATGTTTTCAATCAATTTTTATAAACACTAGTCAGATCAATTGATTTTTGTTACAAGATCCAAAAAAATTACAAAATAAAGAAAAAATTAGAAGAACCATGCCTTAACAATGTTATAAATGAAGTGGAAAGGCCTTGGTATCAGCATTAATAAAATCATATTGCCTTGATCTATGGTCCCAACAAAAGTGAATACCAAGCCATCATTTTGTAGGAGAAGATTAAATAGTTAGAAATTCACTTATAGTCATGCAATAGTCCATTCTTGGGCCTATTATAAGTGTGGGTTTATGCATGCTTGATGGGCACAAACATTTACGTATCTGAAGGTACTTGTGCCAATTACCAAATATTGCAAGGAAGAAAATAAAATACCAAACAAGTATGCATATCATATTGTTTAAATGGACTTAAGGGAGCTTCAAGTCTTCCAGATGCTCTTCATGTTCTATTTCTAGCTAGAAAGGGTGCAATGTCCATGTTCGTCTTTAGAACATATTCCTAAATATAAAAATAAATTACAACGAAGAAGTAAATAAATAGAAGCTGAATGTAATTGATAATAATGAAGATGCATGTAAATAATTGTTTTTCATGTACATCTTTTATTCAAAATGAGTTTAAAATGCCACCATTGTAAATTCCTTCTTTTTCATTATGTCATAATGTCTTTGACATATCCTTTGAATTTCCATTGTTGCTACTAGTAGTCTAAAATCAATAGCAAGGATCCTAACTATAATCACAAAAATAAATAGGAGTACATCACAATATTATGTGGATGCTGGAAAACAGTCCAAAATACTCATCCATAATAAAAATTTCAGCATCCTATCATACGTGGACCATTAATGTTGACCTCTAATACCTAGGATTAAAAAAGAAATCTCTCATGTTTGCAATTGAGTAGGGTTATTGAAATTATGTGCATGTGAAGTCACAATTTAAAAAACAAATGTAATTCTAAGTATATAAACTGTAAGACAATATAGACAAATTATTGATTAGTAGACAACCTAGTATGAGAGTTTGAGTTAAACTTAAGGAATGGACTAAAATAATAATAGAATCATATAGGATGTTTGGATAGGAATGGATTTCATCCATGGTTGAATGAACTTCTAAACTTCCCTTTTGTGTTCATCGGGTATGTTTTACTACTGCTAACATGAACTATGTGTAATAACAAATGAGAAATAATTTACCTCTAGTACTACAATTTAGGCAACTACATTAGCTAGCAGAATTAGGAAATTGCTACTCCATTACTGGGACAACTTGCACTATTGATATTCAAATCAATTGTATAACCAATTGAAGGTAAAAATCAATTTCTTTAATAAAATGAATCTAATTTTAAGGAAAAAAAAATTGCAACTAAAATCATTATATACTTAAACCAAGGTAATAGACACCAATACTAAATAAAGTTAAGGTAAACCAATACTAAACCTAGCAACTATATGTACATTGTGTAAAACCTAAATATGATAGCATTTTTTATTTAATCTTTCTTCTATAATTTGTATGCTTGTGATATCCATATGAAATCTATTGGAACATTATGCATGATAGCCTTGAACTTCTTCTGTAATCTTAAAAAAAATCAATGTCTCCATAGGACAAGTGAAGATCACATTAGCCTTAAAAAAGAAACCTTAATAAATGATGCAACACATAAAATAAAAAAGGAATTAATCTATATACACTTATATAACATATATTTGTCCACTATTTTCTAAAGAGAATATTTAAAACAAAAGTTGCTAAGGGTTTACAAGATAAAAAATTGGAATGGATTGAAAAATTGGAATCGTGTACATGAAATGCAACAAACTATGACTTCTTTAATGAAGTAGGCTTTAGATAGACTTCAAATAGACACTTCATCTAGAAATATGTATATAGAAAACTCATATCAAATGTATTAAATTTTTTTATTATCACTCAATATAGAGTATTTTGAAATGACTTAGGAAAGGCCAACTCCACTTCTATATAAATGAATTAAGAAAGTTCAAATTTATATTTATATTTTATTTTATATAGTTTTTTGAACATGGATTTTTTATATGTAAAACAAACCAATCCCCTCCATTAAATTTTTTTTTTCTTCTAATATATATCTTTTAATAAAAAAATATGAATTAAATTTGATAGAGGAAACCCATCAAACTAATCGAGTTTGGTTTCTAGAAATTCAATTTCTTCCCAAAACCCTTCTTGATTAAAATATTGAACTATTTAATTTATATAATGAGGTTTTCTAATTTATTAGTTGTCATATATAGATAAATTTGATACGAATAACAATAAAATTCACAACAAAAGGTTCATCTTAAATAAAATTCTAAAACCAAATTTATCAGACTCAATAAAGATGGGTAATCTAAAGAATATAAATCACTGTGCGAATAACCACAAGGTTCTACCTATATCTAATGTTAATATGCAACTGCATGAAGAACACGAGAAATCATCTTTCCTCTGAAACCCTTCTTTCCCAAAATCTTTTCTCCAAAATCCTAGTCCTTGCAAAATGAACTCCCAGTATCTGATAAAGAGTTCTCCCCTAAATTTGGGGCACTAATTGTGCAATTATGTGAGGGAACCCATTGATCACAATTCTTTCTAATATTTTATTAATTTTTGAATATTCATGCACCCTTTTTGTAATTTAAAATATCTTTATTAAATTAATTTTTCTTTCTCTCTTTAATTAAATTTTGAAGCTTTTTTGATAAAAAATTCATTAACTTAAGTAATAATAATATTTAGCATTTATTTAAAAATGATCTCCTAAATATATAATTATTAAATTAAAAAAATATTATTACTCTCCAAAATTAAAACTATAATTTTATTTTTAAATTTAATTCTTTAATTTAATTAATTTCTTAATTAAGTAAATATAATTAAATATTGAAATTATCTTAATAATTTTCCATTCAATTAAATCATTAAATATTATTTTAATTTGTTTTAACTAATAGAAAAATCACCATAGACCCACAACACAAACTATGAAAATCAATCATAATATATTGCATACAAGATCAAACTATAGGGTTATAATCACAAATTTACATTGTATGATGAACTGGGAAGGTAAACATCTCAAATACTTTCCCTACTTTTTAGGAAAAATGGTGTAAGGATAGGATTTAAACTCAAAAGTTATCTCCCCTCTCTTACCATTGAGATATTGCAATAGGGTATGCTCATCCTAGCAATTTAGGGAAGTTGATACCCAGTACCTGCAATATGCATAAAATCCATGCATGTACAAACACATATTCTAAACTAAATAGGGTATGGGAGGAAGTGTTGCATTGTGTAGATCTTGAGTAGTAGGTAACTATGACTCCCTTCCTCAACCACATGAAATACGTCAAACATAAAGAAAACATACATGTACACCATACACATGAAAATAGGGGTAAGTATCCATAGAAAACACTTATAAATAATCTATCTAAGTATCATCATAAAATAATTGAAAGTCACTACATGAACATATATATCTCCATCAAAAAATCATGAGATAATTGAAATAACAATTTCACTTATCATCAAGCATAATCATAAAGCTAGCCGAAAAGAGTTCGGCAATAATAATTGAAAGGAAAACTAGGGGTAGGCACTACATGTGTACACATATCTATAGATGTGAATTCACCTCTCTCTCTCTCTCTCTCTCTCTCTCTCTCTCTCTCTCTCTCTCTCTCTAGACATATATTAGTGTGTGATACCACATTGTATTGTCAAAATTTTCCATAACATCATGGTTTAGAGAAAGTTGCCTAAATAAAGACATGTGTCTACGATAATAAATATTTTGGGACAAAGTGAGAAACGATATAAAATTCCAAGGAAACTCTCTAAGATGCATACCTGTGTCATATATATGTACTTAAAATCTCAACTATCTTAAACTTATACAACACAATGATGAATATGACTATCAATAAAGGCAAGCCTTGGAAGTTGTAGGCAAAAATATTTAATCTATCATGTGAAAAGACTAAATTCTATTGACAAAGACATCATTAAAATTAAAATAATTTTTTATAATTATTGTCGATTGGTTGAATCATGAGACTTAATTTTCATTAAATGTGGGAGATACGACTACCTCAAAACTGCATTTTTTTTACCAAATTTACGGTCATCCATGAGTGTGTTTCGCCAATTGGTGAATATTTGCCACTAATGAAAACCTATTACAATATCAAAATAAACCATAATGTATCATTTACATTCATCATTCTTAGGATGCTATTCGTGAATTTTGAAGGCCACTACTTTACATATAAAGAATTATTAACACTAACATTAATACATAAGAAGTAAAATACTCAATCATTATTCTATATGAACATACTCATCGAATAAAATTCTATACTACCTTTGAGATGAAAAGTATATCATCTTAGTATGACCAATAAATAAATAATGACAAAAATTAGACACATAAATACCTACTACTCATACCTTCAATAAAATGCATAGAGAATTAACTTGATTAACCATGCACACACATGCATAAGTTAAATCTTAAAATAGAGGAAGAAAAATTAAAAACACACACTAACTACCAAACTCTAACACAATGACATATGATGAGCGCATATAATCCATATCTCCTAGTAGATAAACATGCACTATAGAATAATAGATATAATTCATTTTTAAAGGAACCCTGAGAATGAGACATAAAAACATATGCTACAAGACATGAAATAACATTTTATTTTAATCAATAACTTCTAGACTCAGTGATGGCTAGAGTGGGAGTGAGAGGTGATTCAAGAGGGAACTTTGGTTTTCAAGATCCACCTTGGTCTAGTTTAGGCCCATCAGGCAATGAAGGATGGGATGAGATAGATGTGGAAGGAAAGATGGGGAATGATTCAGATGTTGATAGGTTTCTAAGAAATCGAGGGTGGGGGGGACCCAAGGCTTCTGTCTCTACCACGCTCCCTACCAAGAAATGGGTTGGCCTTTTTTTGTGTTAAACTGACTAGTAAGTCCACTCTTTTCCCTATCAAGAATGTCTCAAGTGCTAAGAAATGCTCTTTTATTCTTGAGATTACTGACTAAATCATTGATTTGAAAATTTCCAAAATTCTTAATACCGTAGTGGGTAAGTTTCTAGGACCACGACTAAATAATGAGGCTATTAGGACTTTTGTTACAAGGACGTGAGTCCTAAAGGCACAAGTGGATATTGCAGCCATGTTGAAGGGTTACCTATCTTTTTTCTTCTCATGTGAAGAAGACCGTACTAATATCTTATGTAGTGTATCATGGCTTGTGGTAAAATACACACTGATTCTTCAAATGTGGAGCACTAATTCCAAAGTCCTAAATGATACTCTTATTCAAGCTCTGGTGTGGATCAAGCTTCTAGGGATGTCGCTTGAGTTCTGGGTAGAGGATATCTTCAAAGGGATTGCAAGCATTTTTTGTGAACTATTGTCCATGGATCTAGTCATAATTTCAAGGAAAACATTAACCTATGCCAAAATTTGTGTGGGGGTGGTTCATGGGGTGGATATGCTAGATTGCATCACCCTCAATAAAAGCTTGGAGCTTGACAGCAGAAGATCGAATATGAGACCATTTCTTTTTCTTGTTTCCTCTACAAAAATTTTGGACATTGGGCTAAGAACTATCCTAATAACACTAATGGACCTAAGAAATTCAAAAAGGAATGGGTTAGTGAAGACACTAGGAACCTTGGGACTAATGAGAAAGTTAGGAATGAATCTATTGAAAGCACCCACAATGGTTTGGAATAGGATATTGCGGTTCTAGAAAGTCAAGTTAAAACCAACAATGTGAACCCAGATAGCTTGTTTGGGGAATCCATAATAGAAGTTGAGGATAAATGAACATAGGGATTCCTATGATATTAGCATCTTTGAGAGAAATTTTTGGGGTAAGCAACAATATAACTTTGACTGTCAAGGTAATAGGAGGACATGATGACCACATAAAGTCAACCATTTTGCAATGCTCTTAGGAGAATAATAGCACTTCTCTACCTAAAATTGATAACACCATTCCTATGGAACCCAAAGGTGGGGATTGGGATGCTTATGACAAGGCTCAGCCTGAGGGAGAGGATGAAATAGAGGAAGGGTGGACAAGTGTTGAAGATAAGAAAAAATAAAGGAATAAGAAAAAGGAAAATCTAAAGAATAACAAAGAAAACCAAATGGGGATTAGAAGCACCAGGAGTAGCAAAACTGGAGATGTTGGCTACATGCACATTTCACCAGGCAGACCTTCTAACCAAAAGAAAAGAGCTTTGGAAACTAGTAGAAGTATTTCTAATGGTAGTCAAAGGACTATCATGGATTCAAAAGACTTTCATAAGATACGAAGATCATTTCTTGGGATATACGAGTATTGAATAAGCCTCACAAATAAGACATGGTCAAGAACATGATTAGAGATAATAGGCAAGAAATTGTGCTTCTTCAAGAAACTAAGATGAGTAAGAATAAAGTGGAGAGTTTAACTCTATATTCCAAAATGGTAAGATCCTAGGTAGTAATGTAGAGGGTGCAACTAGGGGCATGGAAGTTACTTGGAATTGTAAAAATATATAAGGTAATCTCATTTTTCAAGATACGAATGTGATTCATGTTAGATTCCTTAATTCTAAGTATAATACATCTTGGGTTTATTCTAATGTTTACACTCCCAAAACCATGTTGGCTAGAAAAGAGTGCTGGATAGAAATCACCAATCATAAGAAAGAATTTTTGAATAAAAACTAGGTCATAATGGAAGATTTCAATACCCCCCTAAAAGAAAATGAAAAAATGGAGGGGAATCAATCAAACTTGGAAAGTAGTATGGATTTGATGGACTTCATTGAGAAACATTTTCTACATGATATGGATTTTTAGGGGATTGATTTTACTTGGACTAATAGGAGATCAAGGAAGGATCTTATTCAAGTTAGGTTGGACAGAGAGCTCAATAATGAATGGTTTCCCCACTACAACTACTTTGTGATTGCTAATGTTAGGGTTGGATCTGATCACTATCCCATTCCTCTTCTAGCCAAGCCTACTCTTTTGAAAAAGAATTTTCCCTTTCATTTTGAGAAAATGTGGATCCTTCACCCTAGGATGGAAAATTTTATTAAGGACTAGTGGAACATCAAATTTGGTGGGAGTTTCATGTTTAGAGTGGTCAAGAAGATAAGAAATATCAAAGACAATATTAAAAAATGGAACAGGGAAACTTTTGGTAACATTTTTGAGAATAAGAGGAAAATTATAGAGGAACTTAAGGATATACATGATAACATTCAAAAGAATGGCTATTAGAAATTTTCTAGGGAAGAGGAGGAATTTGAACTAGTTTAACTACATAACATTATCACTGAGGAAACCTATTGGAGGAAAAGATCTAGGAAAGCTTACCTTAAAGAAGGGGATAGGAACACTAAATACTTCTATATGACTACCATGAAACATAGAATGGGAAACAAAATATCTAAATTGAAAGTTAATGAAACCTTTAATGAGAGGAGGAGGACTTTAAAAGGGAAGCCATTAACTTTTACAATGATATTCTAAAGTAAGACCTTCTTCTAGATAAAGCTAAACAAATTGATTTCCTTCAATGTGTTCCCAATTGCATCACTACTGAACAAAACAAAATTCTTACTGCTATTCTTTCAAAGGAGGAAATTAGAAATATAAGTCGGATTGGGAGTTTTTGAAGTGTGGTTTGGAGGCCTTTGGCTTTAACAAAAGATTTTTGGAGCTAATTCATATGCTTCTATCCTCTACAACCTTTTCTATTTTGATTAATGGGTCCCCCACTCCTTTGTTTCATGCTTCTAGAGGTTTAGGACAAGGGGATCCCTTATCCCCTATTTTCTTTGTTTTAATGGTGGAGTGCTTGGGTACATATATTGAAGGTTTGGTACATAAAGGGGATGTTGTGGGGTTGAAACCTTCATCTAAGAATTAAATATGCTCTCACCTACAATTTGTGGATGACTCTATTTTGATGGGAGAGGCTTCAATTAAAAATGTAAAGAATATTAAAAATGCCCTCAATGACTATGTACATGCCACTGGGAAGATCATTAATTGGAATAAGAGTTCTCTTTAATTTATTAATGTCAATCCTATGAGATAAGAGAAAATCAAAAGAATTTTGGGATGTGAGGTGCGAAATCTTCTAGTACTTATCTTGGATTACCTTTGTGCTTGGACCCCCCTGAATCTTTTTGGAGTTCTCTTGTGGATAACATGCATTCTAAGCTAGCAAGTTGGAAAAGCTCTCTTCTAAGACAAGCTAGGAAATGTATTGTTTTAAAAGCTATCCTTTAGAGCTCTCCTCTTTATGCTTTAAGTGTCTTCAAGATACCTAGAAAGTTTTCTACCGCCATTGATAAAATTCAGAGAAACTTCCTTTGGACTAGTATGGAAAAAAAGAAGAGAATGACCCTTATTGCAGAGGACAAGGTTTGAAAACCTATTAAGAAAGGTGGGTTGGGGTTAAGAAAGGTTAATGAAATGAATGTTTTATTACTATCCAAACTCATATGGAGGTTGTTCAATGATTCAGGTGAATGGAAGGATATATGGGCTAAAAAATATAACCTGGAGAGTAAAGGTTTTTAGAACTTCCTTTTAAGTGAAAATGAGCAAGGTGGATCAGCTATATGGAAGCATGCTCAAAATAACAAGCTGGCAATTAGGAATGGAGTTAGATGGAAGGTTGGTAATAGAATGGCTATTCAGTTTTGGGATAATATTTAGCTCCTTGATCATACCCTTAAATCTAACCAAATGTGGTGAGTACTCATGATGTAATGGAAAACTATCTTTGGGTCTTCAGTTGTTGATTATCAGGAGGGTGAAAATTGGATGGATTTAACTTTGGTGGATGCTTCTCTAAAAGAACTTAATTTAAAGTTGAATGTTGTCTTTCTAGTAAATGAAGAGGACTCCTTAATTTGGAAAGGTAACTCCAATGGCCAATTCTCAATTTCCTCTTTGTATAGAAATAGTTATGATGATTCTTAGGAACTAGTTTGGGCTACTACCAAGTTGAAGGGTATGACCCCCAAAATTAATATCTTTTTCTAGATTCTTTTACAGAAAAATATCCTTACTACTGATACACTTATGAAAAAAGGTATGTGCTTTATTAGTAGAGGTTATCTTTGTAAACAATATGGGGAGTCTATGAACCATCTATTTATTCATCGCCCTTACACTAGGAAGATATGGGATAGGTTCTTAAGACTTTTTGAGATTGAATGGATATTCTCATCAAACTTGCTTCAGTTATGGTCATCTTGGATATCCCCTTCCCACAATATCACTATAATCACACTTTGGAGGTTTCTCATTCCTTACTTATGTTGGGGGGTGTGGAAGGAGAGAAATAATAGAATCTTTAGCGATATGGACTTTTCTCAATACAGGCATTCCATAAGATTAAATAGATGGTTATTGAGAATATTAGAATTATTAATAAGCATCAAGATTCTAAGATGGATTGGGATTCTAAAGTCCTCCCTAACTAGAATATGACTAAGAATAAGTAAGCTCAAATCAATATCAATCGTAGAAGTCTTGCTAGATGGGATTGTCCTCTTCAAGGATGACACAAGATTAACTTTGATGGGGCCTCTAAGGGAAACCCTAGAATTGCTGGTTATGGGGTTGTTATTAGAAATTAATAGGGATATAGTGTTGGTGCAATGGCTATAGCTATTAGCATTTAAACTAATCATATTTTTGAAGCAAGTGCTACTCTTTATGGTCATTCTTATGCTAAGAGTTTGAACCTTACTTAAATATGGCTTGAAGGGGACTATCTTAACATAGTTAATTGTCTTAATAAGGTTAATCCCCCTTCATGGAACATTTACAATATTATTAAAAAGGAAATATCTGTCATCAATTCTTTGAAGCTTGTGTTATAACTCACAACTATAGGGAAACTAATAGAGTTGCTAACTAGTCTACCAATGTGGTGTGTAGGAGATATGAAAAGGTCATTTGGAGTAATTCAGATGATATCCCTATAGATGGGAAATCATTTGTGGATTTAGATAGGCTCAAATGTAGGAAATTTTCTAATCATGATTATAATGATCACAAGATTTAATCATGATGAGGAAGTGGCCAATATGATGATCTGGGTGCCTCCTCTTAAGGTTAAAACCAGAAATAATGATCGCTTCATAAAGGATATGCTATTTAATGTGGGCAACTTGGTGAAGAGATTGGACAACATGGTCTGTGCCCTTAAGGAGATTGTGGATGAAAGTGGTGTTGTTCTTTGGGCCATAGCTGACAATTTGTATATTTTGTTGGAAAAATTGAAAAATAATAGGGAATCTCAGGGAAACATAAATAAGAAGAATAATGAACTTGGTAAAAGGACTCTAGCTAATACAAAATAGGATGAGGAGTCAAAGGAGAAGGAATTGAGAGAGTTGTAGGCCTCAGCTACCGACATGAATAGTCTGGCAGATCAAGCTACCAATCTTCTCCAAACATGTAGCTTTTGTTTGGCCAATTTTTTCCATCTTTTATATAAGGTTTTGGGTCCTTTCAAAACATGTTTCTACATAATTAGAACTCAAAACATACATAAAAAAACATATAGACACATAGTATAATGTAAGTCATAAATTTTAATAAGATAAACATGGGTGGTAAAATACTTACACAGCAAGGTTCTATGAATTATGAATTACAAGATCTTGTTAAAAAAAATGTTTCTAATAAATCAAAAACAAAACAAAACCTAAAAATATTAGCCTATATAGAAAATACCTTGAAATGCTAAGGATGAATACTTAGAACAAGTAAAATAAAGTCACATCATATGAAAATATATCTCATTTTAATACTAATACTATATGATATTTGAGTATGAAGAAATGGAAATTACTTTAAATGCTAATGAAATAATTCCAAATAACTTAAATTCTTATCAAGAATTGGAATGTTTTTCTAACTAAAAAACCTTAGTATAAAGAAGTGGAGACACTAATTTGTTTACACATACATTTATCTAGGTTAGTAGTCTCCAAAGAATGGTTTTTTATAATGAAATAAATACAATGAAATAGCCACATAATTAAACTATTAAAAATGACATATTTGATTTATTTACAAAGTACACATATCTTTATTATGACTATATGAAGATTAATTTATTTACCCATTACAAGATAATGGTTAACATCATTGCATGGTGTGAAAATGCATCAAGATTACATTATTGCCTCATTAATGTATATAAGTGAGATGTTATAAAATAATAAAGAAGCTATAGTATGAATTTCAAACCACTCAATACTTGATAAGTTGAAAATAATTTGCATGGCATGTCAAATTGTGGTACTACTATTAGGATTTAACTGTGTGATTTAGAGTCAAACTCGTTGACTTGTGTTTCATGAGTAGTGATTCAACAAGAATCCATCTCTGATGAGAATATAGAGAGCACGTAGCACTGATTGGATCTAGGTGATGCTCACTAGGATGAAGCACCAGGACTTTCCAGTAGGTCACCCATCCGAGTACTACTCCAGCCTAAGCATGCTTAACTATGGAGTTTCTTCCATGGTTAAACACAAATTTTACAACCACATTTGTAAAACCTTCACCAATTTTTGTACCTTATGAACAATTCATTAGAAAGCCCCTTAAGCTCATTAATTGATATGTAGGAGATAATTTCCATAGCAAGTCAAATTGTGATATTGCTATTAGGATTTAACAATGTGATTTTTAGTCAAACTCATTGACCCATATTTCATGAGTAGTGATTCAACATGAATCTATCTCTCATGAGAATAAATGGAACACTTAGCAATCATTGGATCTAGGTGATGCTAACAAGGGTGAAGTAATGAGAGTTTTCAAAAGGTCACCCATCCCAGTAGTACTCCAACTTGAGCTCACTTAACTATGGAGTTTCCTCCATGGTTAAACCCAAAGATTACAAAAAGAAACATGTTGATAAGCACACTAGTGAATATATCTATTCATCATGGTAGTCTAGTATTTGGAGGTTCTATCTTCATCACAAGCTTTTGATGATAATTCTAATACTTGGAGGTGCCATCATCATCATAATTTTTTCATAACAATACCTAGTATTGCAGATGTCATCTTCATCACAAGTTTTCCATGATAGGTGCCATGTTTATCACAATTTTTCCATGGAAGTCACGTAATTGGAGGTTTCATCTTCATCACAAGTTTTCTATTACAACTTGTAGGATTTGATGAAATTGAACTCCACAGCTTGCCAATATCACCTCCATGCAAATAACCTGTCGAAGGGAAACCAAGAAGGAATAGTTGGAGCTTGGAAAAACCCTAAATGGACATGAGAGAGAAAATATTGCAAAATAAACAAAATGTATTTAGAATAAGAATGTGTTTATGAGTTGTTAGATACAATGAGAGAGCCCAAATATAAAGGCCTCATGGAAGCTTGTAGAACAAGCTTGAAGGTGGTAGAAGATAAGGTTGACAACTAAGCACTCTTCCACGAAAAAGGTGGAACATGCTAGAAGGGAAAAAGCTCCCGTGTTGTCGATAACTCATCACTACATGCATTAAATACTAAATATTAAATAAATGCACTAACCTAAGAAAGCTTAAGTAATAGAATAATTAATTAATAAATAAATAATTATTTAATCTAACACCCGCCCTTAACTGCAACTTAGGGGAATGCCTTAAGCTCACAAAACTAAGATGAAATGCATAATGGGTCCCAACAACAAGGCCATATTAGGTACCCATGTACAATGTAAAGAGATGAAAACTCTATAAATTAGGAAAGAGAGAAAACCATGTGGGAAAAACCCTCCCCCAAAAAGAGGTAAGAACCTAGTGAAGAATTGAAGAAGCTTCTAACTAGGGGAAATGTCCCCTAAAATAGGAACAAAGAGTGATCATGAAGAGCATCACTGAAGCATGAAGAAGCTACAAAGCTCTGCAATTAGAAAGAAATTTTTGATTTGAAGAACCTCCATGGAAGAAGAAGGCATGCACTGAGTGTGTCTATATGGTAGATGATCCATCTCACCCAAATGCATAGGTAGCTAACAATTGCAATCACCTTGTATATAGGATCAACCACTAAATACATAGCTCACACTATCAAACTATCAAACCAAGGATGCATTAGAACATTAGCATAATTCCCCCTTAATGCAGATTGGGTGAGATGACAGGCAACTGAGAAGGTGGGCCAAAAATTCCTCAACAAATAGGACCAAGAACAACGAGAGACGAAGAGGTATAAACACGTATAAAGACATGGTCACATTGACGCTACATGGGGCTAATGTCATGGAAGGGACACTCACTTGACAAAGGGAGAAGGCCTAAAAGAACAAACAACTATCCCCCCCATGGTGCTTTATAAAAAGAGTGTAAGTAAAACTGTCTCAAAAAATAATATTGATGAACTCGAAATGAAAAAGTGGCACTTTATCTCAGGACATTTACAAAAGTTCTTACAAATGATGTCTACAATTATTAGAATAGAAAAAAACCTGACACAAAAGATAGTATAACCTAAAACAAAAGAAACTATTCTAGTAAAACAATCCTTATACCTAAAATACCCAAGATATCCACCATAGAGCAAGAAAACCAAAAAAATGATAGAAAGAGCATGGGCCAGAATCTAAAGAAATTAACCACATTTATGAAAAGATGACAAAAGAACCTTTCCAAAAATATAAGGTTTTCAAAAAATTGACATGGGAGGCAAAAGATATGCATGCCAGAGTCAAAAATAGAACTTTGGACTTCAGCTAAAAAAAGAACAAAAAAATGGCATCAAAACCTAAAATACCTACACCAATGTCTCTACCTTGGAACTAGCTTTCCAGTGCTTGTTTTGGATCCAAAAAAATACCTCTGTATGCTCAAGTTATGGCCAAAATATTGTAAGTAGGTCCAAAATGACCCTAGAGAGGTCCTAGGGGCCTACTAATGTAGTGCTAATGTCATGATGATGTCAAAAAATTGAGCCATTAAAATTCACAACCTGGCAGACGTCAAAGAAAAAAAGAGGCCATGTGGTAACCGTGTGGATGCCACATAGTAGGTGTGGATGATGTGGCAAGGTCCATGTGGAAATGTGGCACATGGCACCGTACCACGTGTCAAGTGCTGACTATTGCTGACTATGCAAAAAAATTGACTCAATGCTAACTATACCACCTAGCAACAGAGACATGTGTTAAGCTTGAAACAGCTAACAGTACAGGAAAATCTTAATGGGTACTGTCACTGACAATGCAAAATCCTTGCACAAGTAGTTGTGACTACGACATAAGTGGTAGAGAGGGGATAAACGTCGGTGGAGCAATGCTATAGGGAGGTGCAACTTGGAGATAGGAGGAGGTGGCTTCGTGGGAGGCATGGTCAAAAACTAAGCCACCATGGTAGAGTGGAGTGGGGGAAGTTGCCTAGGGACTGGTCCCTGGGCAGGCCTGTAGTGGTCGTTGGGCGATGCCGTGGTCGTGTGCCCATATATATATATATATATATATATATATATATATATATATATATATATATATATATATATATATATATATATATATATATAGATATATATATACATATGTATATATACATATGTCTATACAAATATGTGTATACACATATGTGTATATACATATATATACATATACATATATATACATATATATACATATATATATATATACATACATATATATATATATATATATATATATATATATATATATATAACACAAATCATCCGTACAGTTCGTATGAAAGGGCCTCCAACTAATTTTTTTTGCCTCTTAGAGCTCTATCTACAAAATCAAAAAGTTTTATATGGATCCTAACTATAAAATGCCTTCTAAATATGATGGCAACATCCATTTGGGCCCAAAGTGCTCCAAAAAATGCTCTTCCCCCAAATTGAAGAAAGATGCACAAACAAACTAGGGTCTATATCTCCAAATCATGGGTTCAAAAATCCTTCAATGAATTAGTAGTAGGGAGGCTTTGATACCATGTAGGAGTTGGTGAAATCCAACTGCATAACTCACCAAGATCACCTGCATGCAGATAACCTGTCAAAGGGAAACCAAGAAGGAAGAAGTGGAGCTTGGAAAAACCATAAACTGACATGAGAGAGAATATATTGCAAAATATAGAAAATCTATTTACAATGAGAATGCATTTATGAGTTGTTAGATACAATGGGATAGCCAGAATATAAAGGCCTCATGGAAGCTTGTAGAAGAAGCTGGAAGGTGGTAGAAGATAAGGTTGACAAATAAGCACTCTTCCATAGAAAAGGTGGAACATGCTAGAAGGGAACAAACTCTCGTGTTGTAACAACTCATCAGTAGATACATTAAATACTAAATATTAAATAAATGCATTAACCTAAGTAAGCTTAAGTAATAGAATAAATAATAAATAATTAATTAATTATTTACTCTAACACAACCTAGTAGTTACAGGTGCTAGCTTCATCACAATTTTTCCATGACAACCTAGTTGTTGTAGGTGCCATCTACATCACAAGTTTTCCATGATAGACAAGTTTTTGGAGGTATCATTTTCATCATAAGTTTTCTATGATATCCTATAAGTTGGTTCTTCCATATTCATGAAAAGTTTTCCATACAGTCTAGTAGATTCATCTCTTTCTCTAGATATAAAATTATTATAGATCCAATTAGTGTATCTCCTTTATTGATAAATATAAGTTCTTCTAATGAATTTTTGGCTCTAATGTGTCAAAAAGGGTCATAAGGGGTCCTAGTGTGTTGAAATGGACATTAGGATGGGCCTTAAGATCCCCATTAGATCACTTAAAATGTTGTTTCTAAGTACATATGCATTGAAGACCTTTTGTTACTACTTTATCTAATAGTAGATCATGAGTATTCATCATCATCATTTAACATAGGCTCACATGCATGTCATGTGTTAACTACAACCAAGGTGAATGTTAACTAGGTCTTCCTAGTCTCAACAATCTTTGGAATCATCAGGGCCTATCAATATGCCACCACCACTAGATATCAATGGTATGAAAATGAAAACATTATTATCCTATGTAGTACATGTAATTTCATATGTTGCAATCAATTTTTACTTGTATACATGAGTATGTAGCTATGACTCTACATGTTAATGGGGTATGTAGTTTTTTTGTTAGTACCATTTCCTTTAAATACAATTTTTTCTATGAAATAAATGTTATTTTTTGATTTCTCATCAATATTTTATATAACCATTAAATCTTAATTCACAAAATTCTTTAGAGTGGGAAGAGAAAGAACAAGAACTGATTCACCTAGATATGGTTAGAGCTATCAAGTCAAGATACAACTAATATTTTTGAATCAAGCTACGTTTGATAATGGTTTTGATAAATGGAATATTTTATATGTTGTCATCCCTCCTATATCTTGTTATAAGATCATGTTGAGTTGTTTTTCAATGCACCTTATTTTTTAATGTATCTATAGAGCTTATTAGTGAACTTCATATTTCTATTGTAATTTAGGTTCTATAAAAGGAAAAGGAGGTCTAATTGGGAGAAATTTTTAGAGATGGTCACATCAGTTAAGGTGAGATATCTAAGATTATTGCAGATCCAATGGGTCTATCTACTCCATTGAAAAATATAAGTTCTTCAAGAGACTTGTCGGCTCTAATGTATTGAAAGGTATCATGAGTGGTCCTATTGTGTTAAAATGGAAATTAGGACCTCTTTTAGATCCCTAAAGATCTCATAAAATTCCTTAAAATTTTGATTTTGAGTACATGTGCATTGAAGACCTACTTGAGCTACTTGAGCTACTAGTAGATCATGAGTAATCATCATCTTCACCATCTAACATAGGCTCACATGCATATATTACTTTTTTTTGTTATTTTTTCCTCATTTCCAACTCTCAAGGTCCTTACCTATAACTTCGATAATGGGTCCAAGAAGATATGCCCATTCTTTTCCTTTAGGTAGGTGGGATTTGTCTCTTAATCCTGAGTAATTTATTAATAGTTTTATTCTTAACAAAATTAATAACCTTATTCTCCATAGCTAGTTTTCTTCTTGATCATTGTTATATTTTATCATCAATTGAACATTTTATTATTAGTTGATATACCATCACAATTTTCTCTTGGCTAGTCCTTTAGGCATGTAATTGATACTATAGATCCACAAAAGGGTTGAAATCTAGATCTAGTTTTAAGAAACACTTGAAGTTATTATATGGGTTCATAAGGGGGAGCCAATGTCCCTTTCAAGAAGTTTATGGACCCATTATGATTGCTTCTGACACATTATAGCCATCAAGTGTGCCCTAAGTGGATCTACTACTTTTCTTCTACCAAATCTATAATTCAATCCATTTTTGGATCTATAGGCTCAATCACAAGCATAAAGGATTGGCCAAGAGAAAATTGTGATTGTATGTTGACTGATAACAAAATTTTTAATTGAGGAAAAAATATTCTAGTGATTAAGAAGAAAAGTTCCTATGGAGAATTTGGTTATGAGTTCTTTAAAGAATGCAATTATTAATAAATTACTTGAGATGAAGAGACACATCCAACCTAATTAATGGAAAAGAGTGGGACGAGCTTCTTGGACCCATGACAGATATTAAAGATTGGAATGTGAAGACAAAGAAAGGGGAAAGGGACAAAGGAAAGAAGAAATATATGCATGTGATCCTGCGTCGGATGATGATGATGATGAATCATCAACATCTAATAGTAGCTCATATAGTGATAGACAGAGTTCATCACCATCTCTCTCTCTCTCTCTCTCTCTCTCTCTCTCTCTCTCTCTCTCTCTCTCTCTCTATCTCTCTCTCTCTCTCCCTCTCCTTTTATCTACCAATTCTCCCTCGCATCTCCTTCAACACCCCTCTCTATCTATCTCATTCACATTGCTTTTGGCTCTTTAACCCAATAGGACTGTGGAGAACTAGAAGCAATGCTTCTAGTTCATAATAATGTTATTGCATTTATTAATGTTTCAAGGCCCATTTTCAACATTGATCAAAAGTACACATAATGGGATCACGTTATGTGTACTTTTGACATTTTTTTTTTATTGTGTCAACTTTTTTCTACACCATCTTGGTACATATGCTTGGATACACTTCATTATTTATAAAAAGAGTATGGATGCACTTAAATTTTATATATAACTCATGTTTCATAATATAATACTTTTACATACATCATTGATACCAATAAAAAAATGCATAAACTCCTATTAGTTCACACAATATTTAAACCTCTTAACCAAGAACCTACCTCATTATACAAATTTTAGAAATATCTTCTAATATGATCATTATAGAAGCATATAGAATAATGAATATAAAAGAGTCTAGAAAATATGTTAGTCTCATAAAAATATAAAATATGCTCACATTATCTAGAATAATCCATAATCACAGTACAAAGTATCACATCAACATATTTCTACAAATAATCAGATGGAATATCCAAATTTGGTTGCATACAAAGCCAAAAGTGGATATCATCATAAATAAAAACTTATCCATATAAGACTAGGAGCTCAAGCTTTTCCATTATATAAAATAAAAATGTCATCAAATTTTTAATTCTTTAAATATACATCATTTTATTCTCTATATTCAATTCTAAATAATATTTGATCAAATCCAAGTGAAACAACAAAAGAAACCGAAAGAACAAAAATTCCAAGCTCAAGCTCAATCAAAGATTTGTAAAAGCCCATTAGTTATAAATAATTAATTGTAATAAATTCAACCATTGATTTATTCATATAAGTCATTAAATTGAAATAAAATTAATAAAGCATAGTTATTACATATATTATGGAAAACATTCAAATATTCATCAAATTTATTATAATAATTTGCAAATTTTAATAGTCCCTCACTCATCTTATACACATTGGAAGCCATCACATCCCTGAATAAAAGTGGTCTGGTGGGGGTGGGGAGGACATCACCTCCCCTAGGAAAGGCACTCCTAAAGATGAGGAGAAGAAAGTGAAACATAGCCATGGACAAAGCCAAAGCAAGGCCCAACTAGAGAGGCTAGAGCATTGGATGAAGGATATGGTGGATAACCACATTGGCATTTGCAAAAAAAATGACACCTTGGCTGAATTATTCACAAAGGTCATGCACTCTCCTACCACCACTCTCTATTTCCTCTAGGTGAACAAGGACAAGAAGGATTTGGGCAAGGAGAGAGAAACTACCACTTCCATTTATGATTTCCTAGTGAAGGATTGGCTAGAGACACTCCTTGATAAACCTATCAAAGAGGAGTGGGTGGAATTAAATAGCGAAGAGCCTAAGGAAAAAAAGAATGAGGAATGAGGAAAGAAAGTGGACAACTAGCCTTGGCTCTATTTTTTTTGACTTTTATGTTTTGGATCATACTAAACTTGGTGCCCTATGATTTTTTTAATATATGTATATGATGAGGTACTGGACTGATAGCTTCAATAGGTTTCCTTGTTGTTGGTATGTTTTCTATTTTATTTTCTAGTTTGAAATAGTACTAATGGTAAAGATTTCTCTCTTTTGGATCTTGTCTTTTTTTTTTTTTTAAGTATAAAACTGGTATTGGTTAGATAGGTGGGAGGTATCTTTAGTTTATTTTTAAGATTTTATTATCATTTTTGTTATAATTTTGTTCATTCTTAATATTGTTCATGAGTACAACATTACATATATTTATATGTCAACATTTAGTAGTATAATGTTTGTGATGATCAATATTGAAGATGAGTCTGGAGTTCAAATTGGAACCAATGCAAAGTTTGTAGATGGTATTTATATTTATTATTGATGTTCTTGGATTATGTGGTGATCATTGTATTGGTCCTCATTTATTAAGGGGATAAGAATTATTAGTTTAATAATATGTGGCTATTTCTTCATTTTTGTCCTAGCTAACTTGATCAAGTAAGGTTTTAATATTCTCTATGTTAAATTGGTGATGGTGTGGCATGTTCATGGTTGAAGATTAAGATCCTACATATAAGCCTTAACTAACTTTATTTGAATAGAATTAATATTTGAGAATATTTTTTATATATTTTTTATTGTAATTTATGTCTAAGCCATCCTAGTAGATAGTTATTGTTGTAATCAATATGATTCAGAAATCATTTTGTAATCAAAACTATACAAGGATGATGTAAGGATATGAGAACTATGGTGTGGATATGATGTCATTAGAACTACATAGTCATATTATATGTAATGGGCTTCCTATACATTATTTTGTAATTGAGAAGAGATTTGTTAAATCGACTAACATTCATATCCAAGATTACATTATGAGTAGTGTACTTTTGGAAATATGTCTCTAGGCCAGGTTGCAACCCTATGGGTATAACTAGATATTTTTTTATCTATTTTTATTTTCTTATCCAAGTAGTACTTTTATTATATCACATCATTTGTTTCTATTTGGCATTCATCTATTTTTCTATACCAGGTTTTCATAAGAAAAAAAATTGGTGTTCAACTACTATGTGTTGTGGATCTTGAATATATTGTTTATCTTAAAAATCTATAAATTATACCTATGATTTTTTCAGCTTTTATTGTTATAACTAGGCCAAAAATTGGTATCATATCTATGTCCTAATACAATATCTTAATTTCTTGATGGAGATTAGATATGGAATGTTTGGAAAAAGAGCCAAATTTTTTGATTGGATTAGGCTTGAACAGATGGCATGGTGCTTTCCCTTTTATTCAACATCTATCCCTTCACCAAAAAGAAAAATGAAATACATAAGAAAAGAACAATGAAATTCAATATTTATCCCTTCACCAAAAAGACTCCATTGATCAACTCACTAGTCCAAATGAAGAACTCATAAATCTAAGATCAAAAAATTAAAAACTATAGAATTATCTCAATACTAAAAAGAAAACCTATGAAAGGATGATAAAATCTCAAGAAAGAATAAGTTAGTTGAATTAAAAAGGTCAATACATTTAAACAAAGGTAAAGTTGGAATAGGATACACCAAAGATGGTGAATCTTCATAGGAGGGAGCTCAAAAGTATCAAAGGCCTACTTGCAATCATTGTGGTAAGATGGGTCATATATCAAACAAATGTCAGAGTAATGGTAAAAAAAAATTCAATGGAAAATGTTACAACTACAATAAGCATGGACATAGAGCAAGTGAATGCATGGAGAAATCTAGGTTTGAAAGAAAATGCTATAATTGCAATAAAAAAGGACACAAATCCTTTGAATGCAAAACCAAGAAATTGAATCCAACCGAATAGAGTATGAAAGAATTATTTGGATGGGACTACAACCCATGGTGTAGATGCCACTAGTATGGTGAATTTTGGCACATTGGAGAAAACTATGTTGAACATCACATGACGAAAAGAGACACCACTAGAAGATGTTTCATTTGTACAAAACTTGGACATCTTGCCAAGAATTACATGAACATAGGAAGTGTTGAAGATGAAAAGGAAACTAGAGCTGAAAATATCAGAAAGTAGATGAGGTAAAAATGGATACAAAAATCTTCTGAGGATGCAAACTCAAGTCATGAAGAAAATATCACTCAAGATTTGGGTGACTCAAGCATGTAAACCTAAATTTCTATGGGAACAAGTAGAACTAAGATTTTGAATAAGGCATCCCTCATCAAGTCGACCCATCAAGAAGAAGAAATCCATATCAACATTCAAGAGGCACTAGAATCACCAAGTAGTTGTAGAAATGCAAGACCTTACCAAGCTAGGTCAAGTAACAAGACCCTACAAAGAAAGGTTAGGATACACTAAAGCATCATATGTGCACACCAAGTTATTGATGACTCTATTGAGTGGTATGATTCTACTGAGCTATGAACATCTACCAAGCATTAAAATCTAAACCTAGTGGAAGATAGAATGTCACTAAGAAAACATACGTACTATGTATTAATGGTGATTGAAAAAGTGAAATCTATTAAAAGAAAGAAATTAAAGGCATTATTTTCACTGCATATTTCCAGAGCTAATAGTGTAGAGTAATTTTAGAAACCCTTGAGATAATTGAGCATTTTTTACAAGAGAAATCTTGAGTTTCTAGAAACCCTATCAAGAATGGCATCTTCAATTAGCAAAGCAAAGAAAGGGTCTGAAATGTTGGTACATTTAAGTGATTTCAAAGTACCAAACTTCAAGACAAGTCTGAAAATTTCAGAAGCACTTGACCCAACTAGTTGACAATCACAGATTCTACCCAAGGTATTACTAATACATGATAATCATTCATATTATCATTGTTCTATTCAAGAACTACATACTCATGAGATGAAGGAAGTATTGAGAAAGCTAGGTGTAAATGGTGTTCTAAAACCTAAACATCAACATCTGGAAGCCAAGGGCTTGACTCACATTTCACACATGCCAAGGGATTTTTAGGAAAAATGGATAACATTTATCTTGAGCCAAGTTCACAATGGAAAGTTGTGGTTTATTCAACCCATTTTGATCATAATTAGGATGATTCACCGAATCATTGGTCTTCCAATGTTGGAAAAAGCCAAAGCAACAAAAACCCTAGGTCAGTTTGAACTGGAGAAGTGAACTCTTGCTGAGTGGGATGGTAGAGGAACTAAGATAAGTGGTATCATAGACATGGAACTGAGATTTAGAATCCATGTGATCACTCATAAGATCTACAACTCCAATCATCTTAATAGTGCATCATGTGAAGTAGCTGATCTAGCTCTCAAAGTAGTGAAGAACAACATGGTGTTTGACCTTGTAGAGTTGTTATTGAATCAATTCAACAAGAATATGGAGAGCATCAGAATTTCTAATAATAACCCATGTAATTTTGGTTCACTTTTGACTTGCTTATTTTTCTTTCTTCAAAAATTCTTCCCTTCTAAAGGATCATTTGTATCAAGAAAGGATGTACTTGTTTTTTATCAAATAAATGAATCTATAGAAAAAAATGGAAGATAATTTTGAAAGTATTATAGATAATTCTTTGAATCACTCACAAAGAAGATGAATAAAAAATATAGGATCCACACAAAACTTGTTGAAGACTACAAGGATGATATTTTCTTTATGGTAGAATGTGACAAGGTGTATATTCAAACAGTCAGATCTAGAGTAGCATGGGTCAAACCTCTAAAATATAAGGTCAATATTGACGACGCTAAAAATGTAATTGAGGAATTACTAAATGAGCCTATAGATCTAAAAGCCACACATTTTAGAACTTGTGAAGAAGTAAAGGAAAGGGTAGAATTTGAAATTAAGCTTCCTCAAGTAATTGACAAATGAAGGAAGTGGATAGAAAAATTAAGAAAAGCAAGTTTTACTCCTACTAATAGAAGGAAAAGAAGATGATGTTGAGGATGAAGAAGAAGAAGGAGAATCTAAGGAGAGAGAGCCTCCCAAAAAGAAAGGAAAGGTTATCATAAACAGACTTTCCAAAACATCCCCTATTGTATGAAACCAAGAATCCAAAAGAGAAAAATAAAATTGAGGACTTGCTAATGTCAAAGCAAGTGAAAGTTGTCAACTGATGAGCTTACACAATAGATTCCTAAAAATCTTATGGAAGTAATCAATCCAAGATGGGAATTTTTAAAGAAAACTAAAAAAGATATTTTTGAATAGACTTTGAGGCAACTCATGTTGAGTCTTAGTGAAAAGGAGGTAAAAGAATCTTTGAATAAAAATGAATAGAAGTTCACTCTCAAATTTAATTCATGTATAGAGAAAATTGATGCAAAAAATATTGCAACAATAGTAATGGCCTCATATCCTCATTCTTTGAGAAAAGCCTTAGTCCAATCTAGTTCTAAGAAGGCTTCTATAGAGTTTGTTGTGGCTACCATTACAACACCTAGCACCCAACCAAGATTTGGTTTTATTTAGTTGAGTATTGGATTGACAGAAGTGTCAAGCACTTCATCTACAAAGCTACAAGCTCCTCCATCATCAAGTTCAATCATGCAGAAATAGGGTATTCCTACTATTAGTGTCATATCTACATTTGTTGCTAGCCCCGCTATTTCTACTATTGTTACTATTCCACATGTATCTATAGCTAGTACAATGATAGTTGAGAAGAAGTCTCAACCAAGTACTGAAGTACTAAACAAATGTATGGGTAAAGAAGATTAGATTGATCTAGATGAGGATATAGTTATTCAAAAATGGGATATCCCCAGACTCACTCCTTATGAAATGAACACCCTAGGAGAACTATTGGAAAAGAGAGCTAAGCAATAGAAGCTTAGAGAAGAGAAGAGAAGGAAACCCCAATTGCAAGAAGATATAAAAGAATTATTTATTAGTGCATTGAGTATAGATTTTGATACTACACAACCTATGTTGAACCAGTTAGTAGAATTTGTCCCAAAAATCAATGAAGACTTTAGTGGAAAAGAAAAATTTCTACAAAGGGTAGAAAGGAAGTTTGAGAATAAGGTATTGGAATAAGTTGCACAAAAAGTTGTAATAAACCAAGTACAATTATCTACTATTCTTGTTTCATTGGAGACATCTGTAAATAACGTCAGTTCATTATTTGTTAAGATGTGTGATACATCTATCTTCACTCAAGAAATTAAAGGTAAATTATCAAAGATAAATGCAAATATGAAGGCAAGTACACATCAATTATCACTTGGCTCAAGTTATAGCTCTTTTCATTACTCAAAAATAAGATTTTTTACAAACTTACAAATAATTATTAAAGTAAGAAGAAAGGATCAGGGCCACTCTTGAAAAAATCCACGGCATGATTCTTCAAAATATGGATGCATTGCAGACACACATTGAACATGCTAAAACACTCATCAATGACAATAACTTCTCCATAGTTGATCACATTATGGAGTTATTAGCAAAATTTTAGATTTTATGGCATGCAAGTAAAGTGTTACATGAAAATTGAGACACAACATTGACATTAATCCTAAATGTACGCTCTGAATTCTTGTCCAATTTTGATATTATCATATAGATATCATACACTTTTAGAATTTATGTCAAAAAGGGGGAGAAGTGTATATTTTATGAATAAGAATAGGAAAAGTATGTATAGATAAAGTAAAAAAAGACACATATGTATAGAATATATGTATAGGGGAGCAGTACTCTAGATATATAAGGGAATAGATAAGCAAAAAACATTTTTTTTAAAAGAAATTTTGAAAAATCTAAAAAACAAAGTATGTTATTGAGTATTTTTTGGAATGATAAGTATTCTTTTCACTAACACCTAAGGGGTAGATTGTTGACATTAAGGTCAATTCATCTATTAGTGACTCACACTTAGTAGCTACCAAGTTTTATAGTTTCTAACGAGCTTTAGAACCTATATATAGTTCATACCGAGTGTAGTAGTATTTACTGAGTTGATTAATGTAACTGATGGAAACTCTAGTGTTAACCAAGATTCATAGTGTTAACCAAGTTACACACAATGTTTTCCAGTGTCTAACGAGTTCATAGTGTTAGCAATGTGAATCCAATGTTGACTGAGCCATGGATTGTCAACCAAGTGATTCAATATATGTTGAGTTTCATAAGGTTCACCGAGTCACATAGTGATGACCAAGTTCAAGCTACTTGTAAGTGAGCAGTATGAACTGAGCCTCTTCATTAACCAAGTTCTAGAAGATGCTAAGCATTGACAGTGGTTTTTGAGTATCAAAACATCACCAAGTTTGTCTTCAGAACCCAAGTTATAGTAGTTGGGCCAACTTTGTGAATTATGATGAAATTGGTATTGTAGTTGACTCTGGAAGGTGATGGATATAGAATCGGTATATATGTAGTGTATAGTACCATATTGAAGTGTAAAAAAAATGTAATGGATGTATATGTGAAGAGAAGAAGTGTGAATTAAGGAAGGCTACAACTACTATAAGAGACAACAAGGATTTATGATATATCAGAACAAGGTGATCATTACAATTCAAGGAATCTCAACCAGTAAGTCATGTTGTAGATCAAAAATCAATCACTAGTTCATCCTAACAAGTGTATCATTCAAATTCTTTAACAGGGTAGACTTAACGATCTTTGACAAATCTCTTAACCGAGTGCATACTTCATTATGTGTTTTATAAATCCTTTGCCAAGTTGGAACTTGTAGTTCTTATTGCTCCTAATAGGGTAGATCATTAGAAGTGATCAATTGTAAGCCTTAATAGGCCAACTTTATACTATAGTACTAAAGATTGTGGGTGTCATCCCCACAACCATTTTACTTTCTAATGGGAATTTTTTGGGTTACCATATCTTGTGTCAAATTGCTATGAATGTTTATTGACCTTCGTTCTTTCACGCATGCAAATTAGATAAGAATATTATATGAAGGATTAATTGATAAGGTTAGATAAACTTTTATTCTATACAAATTCACCCTCCCCCTCTTAGTATAACTTATCTACCTAATATTTTGCAACAAGTAAAATGATAGGCGATGCTCAACCCCAAAGAAAATATTATTTTAGTCTAAGAGAGAAATAACATTGTCGAATAAGAAAACATAAGGGAAAGGCTGATGAATTATTATTTTTAAAATAGTTTCCTAAATGTAGATTACATTGGTGATTAGACCTAGATTTGAGACTAATTATGTATAAACTAATGAGCTATTAGCCTAGGATTTCAATCAAAATTATTTAATATCACAATGACTTGTTGGACCCCACATATAGGTTTTATTTGCCAAATTGCAATTTTTTGAAGAGATGTAATCGCGATTTGGTGAAGATTTCCCACTAAAAAATAAATCACTACACATATTATGTCCTAATTTCCTACAATTATCCCTAAATTCATTAGTCAAGTCCATATCCAAAGACTTAAAATTGACTTTAATATGGATTAGACTATGAAAGGACTCATTAAGTACTTGATGAAGGTAATTAGTAAAATCCATACATATAAGGAGAGTTTTCAATTAGTAGAATAGAACTAGGAGGCTTGAATTTCAATAGAGTTGTCTTCTATCGTCTCACTGACTAATATTGAATGTTTTGGTACTAGTATGTTTTCAATGGTTTTTATAAAAACATATAAACTACTTTGTTCCTATCTCATCTCTTTTGTTCTTGGATCAAATATTTATTTTTATTGGTGATTTTGATGTAAAGACTTTCAAGGATGGTTGAGATACCTTGATTTTGCATTTGTTCAACCCATTTGGCTTATACACGCACTATGTTGATCCCATCCTTGAATTGATAAAAGGATTCTTCTTTGATGAGAATTTGGGTAGAATTAGAGGGTTCTCCCCTAATTTATCCAATGAAAAAGATATATGTAGATACTCAATCATTAATACTACCTCTTGACTAGCTATCAAAATTGACAAATTGTTCAAATCTGTGTAGTTTTCAGAGGAGTCTATTTTCTTTCATTAAATTGATTTTTCTTTGATTTCCTTTTTCTACAATGATACATTTAGAAGGAAAATTCCATGTGACTTTGACTTGGAATTAAATATTCATTTTCTAGTTATTAGTCAATCCATGTGCTTCTACAATGCTTCAATTTCTCACTTTTCTCCATGTCTTTCTCGTAGGAAGTAACTTTTCTTAGTTTGGGATTCTAGTATGGGTGCATTATATGAGGGTTGATTAGTTTTTCCAATCCTTCATTGCTTATTTCTTTGGTAAGTTTATTATTCTAACTTTATTTAAACCTTTTTTTTGGATGCTTTTTATTCTAAATGTTTAATGGATTGTATTCTTTCCCAACTTATTTTAATTAAAATCCATATAATTTATGTAGCCAAACTAAATACATAGTTCTATATCATTTATTTTGATCCCTTCATTTATTGTTTGCATGTGAGTATATTCTCACGCACATATTATTTAGTATAATGACTTTAATGTGGAATATCCCTTTCTTAAGAGATTTTGAGACATAGACAATATTCTTTTCATTTTGCTAATCTATAGACATGCAAGAACATTAAGAAGCTTTATGTAACTTTATCATTAAATACCATTTCAAAATAGAATAAAATGAAAAAATATTTCAATTTTTATTCTAAAATAGAAAATTTTGAATCATAACATCAATGAAAGCCTCCGATACATAAATATAGTATAAATATAACTCCATTAGATATTGGAAGCATTTCTTTTGACAAATAAATCCACAAATATATATTAAACAAGAGATTGAAATGATGTGTACACAAAAATAGAACTATGATAGAGTAAGTTTCTTGGATGATGATACAGTAGAGCATTACCCTCAAGAAATTTTAAGTCAATTACAAATGATTTGGCCAAAAACTTTAGTAGAATAATTGTTTGGATAGTTAGTTCATTCGGTCAAAGCTTCTAATTTTAATAGTGAGGTGCGACAAGTGAAATTTTTTGTCTGTTCGACACTATAAGACTTTGAACACTTCATTTAGTGAAGGAAAAAGTTAGTTTTTAGGGTTTTAGCTCCTCTATATACGCACCATAGTGTTGTGTTTGATCTCATAGCTTCAATATTCACCAAGCAATTATTAGTGAATTGAAAGGTGAACAAGGAATTGGAAATAATAAATATGGAGAGTTTGATGAGAGTAGTTATGTTGGTCATATTTCTTTCTTTGTTTGATGGAGTGAGTTATGTATTTGGTATTTGATCCGATGTACTAGGTGATTGTAGTAGTTGTATACTTATGCTTCAGTGGTGTTCTTCATGATCATCCTTTTTTTCTATCTTCTAAAACATTTTATTTCTCTCTTTTTGGTATAGGGTTTTTCCCATGTGGTTTTCTCTATTTTACCTCTTTTTAGACATTTGGTTGTGCTTGGGTACCTTATCAGGATTTTTTGTCATGACCCAAATTTACTTTTAGTAGCAGTTTCTACATTTTTAGCTACTCCCTAATTTTATCTAAAGTGGGGTGTTAGAGTAATCAAGTATTTACTTATTATTTAAGTTATTTTGATTTAAATATTAAGTAACTTGTTATCTCTATTTTATTTATGCTAAAATTTAGGTATATAATAATTAATTCTTTTATCAATTATTATCATGCAACCTAGGTTTTACCCTGTTTGGGTTTTGATCTCCTTTTATAAGGATTGATCTCTTTGTAATTTATCGATTCACTCTTGATAATAGAAATTTGTCATTTTTCCCATCAAGAATGTGTCATTTATGGATCTAGGAATTTTAGCCTCCATATCTTTTGCTTCTCTCCTTCTATGGCCAGTCTTTGCACTCAGGTGATTCTTGGGAGATGTGGGGGTGATCTTTCATCAACCTCAACACATCTTTCATATATAACTATTTGGTTAGTGAAATATATTGTAGGAATTAATCTCGTATGAGGAAAAGAAAGAAAAAGGTATGAAGGAGAAAGAATATAATTATATTGTACTCGTCAATGCTAATAATTATCAAAACTCAATAAGACAATTGGCATAATGTGCAACTTAATAGTATTCCTTGAGTCATAAGTTCATGGAATAGAATGGTGGGATAGAGAAAACATGCACATTAACTACTAACAATGATCATAAGGGACAAATGAATAATAATTTATGGTAGATAATAAAATAACTTGACTATATAGTGTCAAAAGAGATCACAACCATCTATGGATGAATGTAGAAGTTATATAACCTGATATAAAACAAATAAGGATTAAGGCAAAGTTTGGGGTAGTGAGTGGATAAGTGGACAAGATACAAAAAATAAACAAAATTAGAAAGAGGAAATCAAGTCATTCAATGATTCATTCACCACTTGAAAAAAACCTAACTCGACAATAACAAGATTTTGAAGAAAGAAAAAAATCAAAGAAATGAGAGGTCATTCATAGACATCATTAAGAAATATTATAATATGACATTCTCAGTTCCTATTTATTATTTAGTATTATCAACTACAAATATTGAAATAATTAATTTTGAATAGAAGTATATGGATTTAAAATCTGAGCACTCAAATTGTTATATCAAATAGTACAAATCACTATGCAAAGCCTTATGATAGCTTCAATAGACTATGAAAAATTAAATATTTTTATAAAACAATTGTATATCAAAGTTCTTAATTACTAGTCTAACATCTATTATAGGAGTTGATTACAATTGAAGAAGAAGTGCAAGTAGTTGTCCCAAATTTCTAACATAGGTGAGTAGGGAACATTACATTATTTATGTGTAAATAATGTTAATTATTTATGATCATCCTTTTCTCAAGTATGTGAAGTTGTTTTTGTGCAATGTGTATTTCCAATTTCTTAATTGCTATTGGAAACTATATATGCATTTTGGGTGCTCTAGAAGTCATGACAACATTTATTTAATTGTAATATAAAGAAGTGTTTTCAATAATCAAGGATAATTAGTTTTTTCTTCAAGACCACAATGTAGGGCATTCATTTAATTTGATATTGATAATTAATCTTCAATTGAATAATTTAATATCATCTTTTTTCTTTTTATTCATTCCATGGAACTTATATCTTCGGTTGGATAGTGGATCTAATTAGGATAAAAATTTAAAATTATTTTGACTACTAATATTTATGATTAGATGTTGTTGTATTCTCAAAGAAATAGAATGGCTCTCGCTTGCAGTTGACCATAATTCTATTTGCATGATGTCATTTAAAAAGTAGAAGTAAAAACTAAACCATCTATTTTATTCTAGGTGTTTAGTTGAACCAATTTTTTTTTTTGAATTCACTAGTGAGGATATATAATATGGCTATATTATTTTTGGTACCATATGTATATTGAATACCATTTATGCTACCCTCTATCAAATTAATCCGTATATTGGTCATCCCTATCATAAAAACTCTGCATTGTTTTTTGTAACAATTAAGGATATAAAATGGGCTAATGATGAATATCATATATAGGTATGCCTTTGGCCATTTCTATTGTGTTACCCATAGATGAATATCATAGATGTGGCATGTTTTGGGTTGCTTCTAACATAAATATCTAATCCTAATGTTTTATGGGTCAAAACACTTAGAACCTTCATTATTTTAAGATGCTTGATAAAATACTCTTATATTTGAAGATGTATTGATTAATGTTTGAATATGTAGAAATAATGATGCCATCCTCCTTATGTGACATAAATTTTAATGTTATAACTTTTGCACCCTTTGGGAAGATGTTGAAAGAAGAGCTAAAAATGGAGAAGCTCGCGCTATTTCTGAAGTATAAGAAGCCAATAGTACTCCAATCTCCAAAGATTGATACCCCACTCAAGAATATTATAAATATTACTTTAAGAGAGTGGGAATAATTATAGGAGATTCAGGAAGACTTGAGGGCCACAAAAGAAAAAGCAATATATTGGGCTTCCAAGTTGCCACCTCTTGATTGGTACAAACCATATATTTTCCATGTTTCTTAAAATTTATAGAGATTACTATGTGGTTTGCAAATAATCACAAGCCACACAAAAATATGGAGTTAGAACTACTAGGTGAATGACCCATTGTCATCCTTGATGTAGAACTGGTTGGGATGGATCACCACATCCCAGAATTGGGAGATAAAGCCATCATAATAAGTTGAGTAGATGCTCACAAGGAGTTTGAGAAAGAAAAAATGCTCATAGATAGATGAATAATTATTGGCTATAAAAAATCTAGATGAAATCCAAAAATTATCACTATCACTCATTATGATGGATTTTATAGAGTCCATCCAAGCCTATATTTTCTTCTTATGCAGGGTCATCGTGGAGCCAAGTGCCAAGGAGTTCATGCCTTGGAGAATGTATTATTTCATTTATTGTATAACAAAAAAAAAAAGTTGAATTATGATTGGTCTTCCATTATTTCCAACCATATCCACCAACAACTTCACTAGTTACTTATTTTGAGTTAGAAACGACATACTACTTTCCAATTTATTCATGAATACCTTCATGCTAATCACTAATTCTTTTGGGTTAGGAATTCCATAGTGAGACGAAGGATTCCTTATGAGTTATTTTGGTGGTTATGATGAGGAGTGTACTTAGGATGTTGACATTATTTCAAACTGCTTCACAGTGCCTCTTTGATGTGTATTAAATTTATCATATGCCCGCTATGTTTATTTTGGTATATATTTGGCTAATAAAGTTTACAAAGAAGAGTTTTCTAACTAATTCTTTCCTTCTAGAGTTATAAAATTAGTTATTAATATTAATAAAATATATTCATTTTTTTTAGTGTGTAAGAGGCTAAACACAAGCTTAATTATTTTTATATTGTGATTAATTCATTATTATTATTTATTAACCTCAATTAGACTTGAACCCAAGACCTCCCAAATAAGAGGCTTACGATTTATCATTGTGTTATAGACTCTTCCTATGTAGTCCATTTTTTTCTAGAAAAAACAATTGCATTAATTTTATTTTTTCTAAAAATAAGAAAATATATAATGGAATTAAAATTTCTCTTAAGATTCATTCACATTTCACCTGAAAGATCCTGAAAATATTCATTGATCCACTATTTCAAATATCAAAAAATAACCACTCACTGGAACTTTGACTTTTGTCAGGTATTGTGAAACTAAAAAATAATATTTTTTAACCATCAAAAGTAAAACTCATAAAGGATTTCAAGCTTTCATTTCTCTTTAAACTTTGACATGTGTTTCATTGACCCCTATAGCTCAATTTTCTACTTCCTTTTCCCTAAATCTATAGCAATATTCGTATTGCTTGCTAGTATATTACATGATCTTGTAACGATATTTAATGATGGTAAGTTATAACTTCTTTCTCCACCTAGCCAACTCCTTTTTGATATCCCTAATTTCTTGATGAATCTTCACATCCTTCATCTTGAGAGTCTTCAAGGTAGTGTGCAAGTTTCTTAACCTATTGAACATATATCTATCATCATCTTAGACCTTACTAATCCTTTAAAATATTGTCCAAATTTCACCTAGTTCATGAACGTTGTCCCCAAATTCATTAGTCAAGTCCACATCCAAAGAATTAAAATCACCATTAATATTTATCATACTATGTTCCTCTCTCATTTTTTGTTTTTCTTGGATTAAATCTTTCTTTTTATTGGTGAGGTTGATGTAAATTCTTTTGAGGGTAGTTGAGATACCTTGATCTTGTATTTGTTCAACCTATTTGGCTAATACATGAACTCTCTTGATTCCATCCTTGAATTGATCAAAGGATTCTTCTTTGACATAAACTTGATTAGAATTTGAGGCTTATTCCCTGATCATTTTGATAACACAATTATATGTAGAGATATTCAATCAAGAATACTACCTCTTGACTAGCTATGAATTTTAAAAAACTAATTCAAATGTGTGTAATTTTTGGAGAAAGAGTTTATTTTCTTTCATGAAATAAATGATTCATCATCACTTAAATTAATTTTTCTTTGATCTCCTTTTTGAATAATGAAATTTTTATAAAGAAAAATTTATGTGACTCTGAAATAGAATTAAAAATGTATCTTCTAGTTAGCATTGAATCTACGTGCTTGTAAATGTCTTCAACTCAAAAATTTTGTCTAGGTCTTTGTTATTGGTAATTTTTCTTTTCTTAGTTTGGTATTGTTGCATGGATGCATTATATAATAGTTCATTAGATTGTCAAATCCTTCATTTCTTGCCTCTTTGGTAAGTTCATTGCTTTTCATTTTTTTAAAACCTTTTGTTTGAATGGTTTGGATTCAAAATGTTTAAGGGGTTGTATCCTTTTGCCACTAATTTAGTGTAAAAATAAATTTCTTGACACTTTGTATCTAAAGGATTATAATATTTTTGAAGTATATAGATAGTAGCCAAGAGAGATGGGGAGCTAACCCTAGAGTACAAAAATATTGAAATATCTGCCAAAGATTACATCCCTGTCTTCTAACCAATACCAATTTTATACCTCAAAAAACTAACAAAATCCATAATAGCCCTAACAACATCAGTCCCACTGCGATCAAGCATATAAAAAGGAAGAGTATTCCAATAGTAAAACAACATACTACTACTATCAGTCCATCAATTAAACTTATACAAATAACAAAAACCCTCGCAAGGAATTGAGTTCAAGTTAAATGATATCATTAAAAAAGAAAAAAAAAGCAACCAAAAGGGCTAATTACACTCCTTGTTATTTGGTTCCTTGTCATCCTTCAGCTTAGGTTCATCCCTATCCACAGTTACCCCTTCCTCTTTGACAAGTTTTTGTAGGAGGGTCTTCATCCATTCCTCTACTAGGAAGCCACATATGGAGTAGGAAGTCTCTCTCTCTCCTTCCCTAGGTCCTTCACATCCTTCTTCACCTAAAGAAAGTAAAGGGTGCTACCCTTGGAATGCATCACTTTAGTGGAGACCTAAACCAAGGGTTCAAATCTTTGGTAGATTCTAGTATGATTATCTACCAAATTCTTCATTGACTGTTCAAGCTTGTCAAGTTGAGCTTTGTAATGACTCCGGTCATGGCTATGCTTTTCTTTTTCCCATCATTTCGGTAGTGTCCTTCATGAGAAAGTAATTTCCTCACTGCCACTTCTAGTCAGGGAAGGGTTAGCCTCTAGGGTATCATAAATATTGGATAGGCTGGGACAATTGGAGTCAGGCTTCTTGCCAATGTCCTAGTGGGGTTACTTCCTCTTAGGAGGCTTTATATCACTTTCTATAGACTTTGAGTTGAACTCCTATTTGGGAGGGGACTTATACTTCTCTAATTGGAGGCCTTTGTTGGTTCTACAAGCACTCTTTTTTCTCTTCCTAGTATTTTTGTCAGAGTCTATGAGACAAATTTTGACCTCCGGATTAATGTTTTTCTTAATTTTTTTATGGCTAGGATCAGGACCAAGGTCCATAGAGACATGGAGGGTAGCAGTTGTGAGAGGGTTAACTAGAAGCGGTGGGTTTTGGGCAAGTTGATGGGTATACAACATATTCGTGAAGCCATGGTGGATGAGATAAAAAGGTTTTCCCTCCTCCTTCTTCCTCCTAGTGTTGAAAACACTACATTCCATGGAATTCAAGAAAAGGAACGGAAAAGGATTTGATCCAAATTTCTAAAATTCTTGAGGATGGGGAAATGGTAAAAATATGTTACCTTAAAATGATCCTCCAGTGTAACATATGTCATGATAGCATGGCATATGAGATCCTAGGGCTTAGGAATGTGTTTCCTAGAAAACCCACCCCACATATGCATAGGTTCCTTATTAAATTTGATGAATTCCATAGGCTAGTCTCATTCTTCATGCTTTCTTGTTTGCACTTGTTCTTTCCCCACTAAGAATCAAATTCCCTATAAGAACAATTTTTCTATTATCAACGACTTTGTTTTGAATCAACATCGATTGAATAAAATACATCTGACTCAGGCCAATTGGAAATGTTACTAAAAAACTATAATAAACCCCAAATAATAGAATCAGTTTGGATCTTTCAGCCCACAGTATGATGCAATGAAACATAGTGTTTTGATCTCCCCTAGGCTATATTGTCATTAATATTAAAAGATTTTTTTCTTAATCATTCTATTTTATTTTTTTCATTTTTTCAAATGGGAAACCCACCAACCTTATAAATAAGATCCTCGGTGATTTCAAAACTCATATAATTGATGACCATTACTTTATCCTTCTTTGAATTGAAGTTGTGGATAGAGATGTTTACATCAAACTTTATCATTCCTTCCATAGAGGGTAACATGCCACCCTCCCATAGATAAATAGTCACCACTTCACCTTTGCAAATGCACTCCTTAATTTCCATAGGTTTTGTATGATCTTTGGTTCCCATACCACCACCTAATGTAACAACCAACTCTTCATAATTTTTCTGCAACTCCTCTGAACTTTTCTAAATCATCATTTTGCAAACTATAATGAAGTTTTTAGAAGTTAAATTAAATATATCCAAGAAGCAAATGTGAAGCTAGTCAAAAGCCATCATAAGGCCATAATATTTCCTAAAGTCCCAAAAATATTTTTCCTTAGCATGTGTAGATTGTCCTTTTCTTTCCATAATCACCTGATGCTAGCTGTAACTGTCATCGGGTATGAGCGAGATGTCATTATTATCCTTTTTAGTGAGTTTTTTAAATCTAAGAGAATCCATCACCTTCATCCTTTTGTAGAAATAAATAACATTTAAAACAAGTTGATCATAAAAGAATATCCACATATAATCTTTCCAAATGTAAACTTTATGAGACTATTTTCTTTCTTGCCACACAGAAACTTAAAGATGTGCCACTTGGTGTGATGATTCATACAACAGTGTTAGAAGTACATTGATGTTCCATCAACATTTTAGTGGATGATGGAATTATGTTGATGTCCTCCCATTAAAATAGCCTCATGAGATAGTGTCTAAATTTAGCCCACTAATCCACCACACCATTACATTTATGATAAATATGATCCACCTAGATTTCCTAGTATTCCTCCATCAACTTACAAATTTCCTTAATTATCACCTTAATAACCCAACTATTCCAATTGTCACCTTTGACATCTTTGATAATTAACATCCAATGCCCCTTGACCATCATCCTACTAATTCCACATTTCTTTATGAGTCTCTATCCCCATAGAAGAGCCCAGGCGTCAGCTTCATCATTTGATCCATGTCTATAGTTTCTAGAATATGCCATAACCATTTTCCCTATAGAATTACATAAAACACCCCTAGTAGTAGAAATTCCCATTATGGTTGAGCCAAGAAAACTAGGCTAACATAATGGCTTAGGGGGTAGGTTCCATATTGTATTTATCCTAGAAAGTCTTTGGACTTATGAAATTGTGCCACCATTTGACCCACTCCCTAGGTAGAAGCCCACTATGTATCAAGTCTATCCAAGGGGTTCAAGAGGGTTGGGGGGAGTTTCCACCACTAAATTCCATTATATTCCTTTAGGATTATATTAACCTACTAAGCCACCCCTAAACTAGTAGTATTCTATTGTTATGTTCCTTCTAAATAACCCATTAAACATAAGGAGGAGTTATGAACCATGAGCTAATAGGTATGGGTGGGACGACAGGCCATTCCAATGAATACATTGTTGTAAACCTTCATTACCACACCACTGGATTCCCCATAAAACAAGTACCTCCCTCCACACCTCTAGGGAAAAAATGTAGTAAATAAGAAATTGTTGTATAGATTCTACATCCTAAAGACAAGGGACTCATCAATTTGCAAGCTCACATCCTCTCCTTTGGAGATTGTCCACAATAATGATAAACACATGTAAATTCATCCACTAGAAAAAAAAATTCTTTGGAAGTATCTACAAGTGTTGAACCTTTCTCCAATTTCCTTGGGCCTCCCCACCCCCAAGGAAATAAAGATAAGTTGACCTCACTATGAAGTCCCTTAAGGAAGTAAGATTCCAAACCATGGAGCCCCAAACCAAGATGACAGGGATCCTATAATTACTTAGTAGGTTTTGATGTTCTAGAGCAAGATCCACCCCTATAGGAGTTTGGTTCTAGATCCCAATAAATTGGTGATCTAGGGTGATATAGTTTTAGGTCATGGATCCATTAGCTTCGGTGTTTAACACATGCAACAGGAGGAATTTGGTGTGCTTGAGTGAGTATTCTTGGATCCATTGATCTTCCCCAAAATCAATGTTGTCACCATTCCCAATAGTCCAATGGCATCCCATATTCAGCATTTTTTGGGTGTGCTTCATATTATTCCAAAATTAAGAGACCTAGAGGAGAGCTTGAATCCATATAGTATGATGAAATGATTCACCTCCAAGGTACTTGGCCCTCAGAATTTTGCACCAATTACCATCCAAGTTCATCAACCTCTAGCTTAACTTTAGTTATAAGGGCCATATTCATATGTCCAATCCTTCTAATATTTAAACCTCTAAGGTCCTTGGGATTATAAACTTTTTTCTAGCTAACCAAACTCATCCTTGTACATTCTTTAGTGCCATACCACAAGAAGTTTCACTAAATTTTTTCAAGGGTATCTTTGAATCTTCCATGAAGTTTAAAAATGGAATGGGAAGAAATCGGGATGCCCTGATGGAAGTAGAGAGAAGTTAGAGTTTCCTAGTGCTTCATAATCTTGCCCTTCCAACTCACCAGCTTTCTCTAGAAGAGTTCAACAAGACTATTCCAAAATTTATTTGAGACTTGTTTAATCACTAGTGGGATACCAAGATATGTGTCAGGTAGAAATTCCTCATTGCATTCTAGGATTTGACTAATCGTACATCTTATACTAGCATCGATATTGAAGAAGTACACTTTTCTTTTGTGATAATTTATGCAATGTCTAGAGACCTCCACATACTGATTTAGGATAGCTTTCCACTCCCTAGCTTCATGGACGGAGGAGATACCAAAAAAGAAGGTGCCATTAACAAATTGCTGAATTGTTTTAGGATAGAAGGATGTAGGTCTAACACCACTTAACCTATCAATATTATTCATGTAGAAACCAAATTCTACCTATGACCTCAAACATAGTAATGAAAAGATATGGGGATAGGTGGTCATCTTGGTACAACCATTGGGATGAAGAAAAAAATCCTTCAAGAGCCCCATTAACAAGCACCGAAACGGTGACAATATTAACCACATTTTTAATATTTTCATAAAAGAAGTATTAAAGCCAAGTTTAGATAGAATAGAAATCATGAATTCCCTCCTAACCTTATCATAAGCTTTGGAAATATCTAGTTTAAGATCCATACTTGGGTTCTTTCTCCTATCCATAGAGTGAATAACCTCATGTATAGTTATGACCACATCTAAGATCTACCTCCAAAGGACAAAACCATTCTATTAGGGACCAATGAACATATCAGGAAGGGACTTTATTTAGTTTACCATAATCTTGGCATGATTTTATAAATTGTGTTGCATAGACTAAAAGGACAAAAATCTTCCTAGTGACTAAGGTTATCAATCTTAGGGATAAGAACAATAAAGGTCTAGTTGAGTTCCTTCAAAAAATTTCCCATTTTGACAAAGTCTCTAGCAACATGGATCAAATCATATTTGACAATATCTTAGAATTCCTAAGAAAAAGCCAGGGGAAAACCATCAGGACCAAGGGTTTTGTATAGATTCATGCTAGACACAACTTTTCTGACTTCCTCCTCCTTAAACTTAGCAGTCAAGTCCTCATTCATCTTGTTATTCACAAATGCATAAAAAGAACTCAAAATATCATTTAGAATGTTATTGTTAACCTGCATAAAAGGGGGATTATAGAGCTCCTTGAAATAGAGATTGAATTTACCTTCTATCTCCTACATATCAATAATCTCCTAACCATTATTATCCATCAACATATTTATGGTGTTACATTTTTTCCTTCTTGCACTGATCTATGGAATAAGGTCATATTTTGGTCAGCCTACACCAACCATTGATGTCTTGGCCTTTGTTTTCAAAAGACTTCCTCCTAATTTAGGAATGTCTTCCATAAGTTCTGCCACTCCCTCTCCTTATGTTGATCTTCAAAATTAGTATTGCCTTGAATAAGTTGGTTTGGAAGCTCTTCTCAGAAGATTTCTTCTCTTCGAAAATGTTCCCAAATGAGGATTTTCTCCTGTATGCACCCTAAAATGGTCACCTAGACTATGGGCCCCCATGATTCAATTTATCAAATTTCCTAAACCAATGGATTGCAATATTTTATTATATCAATTCAAATCAATTTCTTTGATCAAATTGAAATTAATTTAATAATTTCAATATTTCCTAAGGTTTGATCATTTTATCCTAAGTCTTACTTAATTAAAAGAAAACCTCACTTTTAATTAAATAATTAATCGACATTTAATTAGTTAAGAGAAAAACCTCTCTTTTAATTTAATTTAATATTTCCTATTTAATTTTAAAAACTTGCTCCCTTTTAATCAAATAAAATCTCACTTGAAAAAGAAAATAAATTAAATAAAAATAAATAAATAATTTTTTTTTCTCTACACTTAAATGCGTATATCTCTACGTGGGATTCCTCTTTTCCCTCTTCCCACTTTCTTCTCAAACACTCCTATTTTGTCATTGGTGGAATTTTTTTTCACATGGATCAAACTCTATTATCCCATATTGGTTGTGAGAAGCCTCCCACCTCCAAATTTTCCTTTATAAGGAGCCCTCTCCTTCCCATTTTCACATAGGAGATATAGGAAATATATAGAGCAATAGAGAGAGATATGGAGAAAATAGCTCATTGCTATGGAATTATTATGCTACAGGTTTAGAGAGTGATTTTGGAGGAGTTTGAGCCTTAGGGCTTGGACATTGGAGCTTCATTGCAACTTCTCTCTTCATGTCTTATTCTCTCTTTCATCCACAGCTTCCATCATGAGGTTTCATCATTGCATTTTCATATTATCTTAGAGTCATATTTGTTTTTATAGATTAATATTGCATTGTTATTTCCTTTCATAGATTAGATTTCCTTTCTTGCATTGATTTGTATTATTATCATTTAGATTAGCTTTCATCTTCATTTGCATTCATATTTTGATATTTGAATCTCTCATTTTATGTTGTACTTTCATGGGCACAAACTAGGTCAAACTGAGGGCCTCCATCACAAACCCTTACACTCCATTAATACAGAGCTATGAGCCACCATTTGAGACTTCATTCTTGAAAAATCTTGGATATAATGACTCATAGAAGTGTGCTCACATTTTAGGCATACAACTCCATCCCCACACTTCGTTTTGGATTTGCTCAAGTTTTTCTAGCAATACATGACATGTTCATTCCCTTAATCGGATTCTTCCACCATCGTACAATATAGCTCTAAACTTTGTGCATGAGTGCCACATGATTTCATACCTAAAAGGCCTCCATCTAGTGTGTTAATTCTCCAACCAAGAAAACAAAAGCATAAAGTGATTTGAAATAGTCCAAACCAAAAGAAATAAAAGCCCTTTCAAGTCTAACCTAAATTAAAATTTTCCTAATCTATTATTAGAGCACATGAATGCAAGAACCTAAAGATCAATATCAATCAAGTCATTCCTTCCAAGAAAGCCCTCCAATTCTTGCATGCTATTAGAAAAATCTTAGAAATCCCCAGTTTTCTCTGATAGATATTGAGGGGTGTTAAAATCCCCCATACACGCAATTATTTCTTGTCTCATAGTCTTAGCCACTTTAGTAGCCTCACCCCTAGATAAATACTCTACAATTCCTAGTGTTGGGGGCATAAAAGTTGAAAAGAATCCAACTACCAACATGGGAGGTGAAACTTGTGACTAAAAATTGGGGATTAATATATGTGACCATTCCCACCACCTTGTCTAGATTCCACATCATGGTAGTGACACTAGAGGCACTATTAGCCTCATTGTAAGATAATTTAGCCCCTGACCAAATGTAAGTAGCAACACCTACTTAGTTATTTAAACTTCCTACAAAAGAATTAAGTCAAACTCAAGCTCTATAATCTCTTTTTTTTATTTCACACTATTTCCTAGGGATATTCAACCCTCTCACGTTCCAAGATATGAGCTTCATCTTTTATGATATTGACTATCCTTCAAGTTTTTTAGTTTCCCCTATGTTATGTTCGTCTCTAGTTATTTTTGGCATACATTCCTAGTCAGAGGTCTCCCAATCCTCATTGATGACTCAACATCCACTTTATATTCTCCTCTAGGCTTATGCTTTGGAACAGTCCATTCAATATCATTGTTTAGAAGGTCAAGACTTGGTACCTTAACCATGGGGGAGAGCATTTCAACAATACCTAGGAGTGAGACCACCAGGGTGCCATCAACAAGAGTTGATACATTCCCTAAGAGAAGGGATGAACAACATGGAGTAGCACCACTATCAACTTCCATCAATTTATTCATCTGTCCATCCCCAAGTTGAAAAATTTGTATAGAGAGTGTGTCAAAAATATCCACCTATTCATGCTCAACAACATCATCAATAAAGGTTTGGATTTCTCCACCTTTTCCAATGGTGTCCACATTCATAGGGTTTCTCACCTTCTAATAAATTTTTCTAGGGGTTTCAATCATGTCCTTAAAGACCTCTTCACATGTTTCCTTTAGGCCTATTGGTTCCTTATTCACTGGACTTTTGGCCTTCTCAACCATTTCAGTAGTTTTTGAACTTTTAATGACCACCACTTCTAGTGAGGACACTTTGTCTTTGAGTTTCTCACCTTTCAAAAAATCCACAATTAAATGATCAAACATGTTGCAGTTTAGGAAAAAGGGGGTTGCATCCTCGTAGATTATTGGTTGCAACTAGTTGTCCCATTTAAATTTGAGGTCATTCATTGTCGACAAGGTTTTATTCATTCAAAAATTGATACAAAATCTAGTAAAACCTAGTTTAGCTCTACAACTAGTCATATTGACCATCTTGATGGATTGGCCAAAGGAGTTACTAATCCATCTAAATACCGTCTCATCCCAGGACTCTAAAGAAGACCAGGAAACCTTACCCAAAGTGGAGCATATCTATAGAGGTACCTCTCCTAGTTGAACCCCATGAGCAAAGGGTGTTTTCTAAAATACCAGGAGCCCACCATGACCGAGTCTCAATCCACTTCCATAGAGAATCTAAACAAGAAAAGGGGGTTAGTCATCATAGAGATGGGCACTAACCACAAGAGTTTCGACTTCATAGATCACCATTTTCTTGCCATTTCAACCATGGGTTAGAAGAAGACAAACTTACCAACAAGGAAAATAGTAAATCTCAAGGCTATCAAATCAACCATTGAATCCAGTAGAGAAATCATGGGACTATTGGCCCCTGGGGAGATCACAGGTTTCACACTAGAGTCATCAAGAAACATGGATCCAACAACAACCTCCAACCAGGACTTAGGGGACACTCTTGATACCAATGTTAATGTGTGGCAATTGAGGGGTTTGGAGCCCAAAAAGCCATAATTAATAGGGATATGGAAAGTTCCATCAGAGTAATGTCTTCTTGGTGTAGGTCACAAACATTTTGGGCCTTAGCAAACAAAACTTATTCTAGGTCTGAACAAATAGGCCCTAATGACACTAATGGGGGGGACACTAGTGGTGGGACACCAATGTAGGGGGGGAACCATACCCCAAGGATAGATAGGGCATGGATCTTGGGAGGAATCCAAGAGTGGGAAAGGAGTTGTAGAAGAAGATTTTTAAAAGTATTATAATGTTGACTAGGTAAGTTATGTCTAATTTATCATATGAGACCAAGCATTGTATACCAAAATACATTTTTTTATGCCCTCATTAGTCTCCATGGTTGGTGGAGGAAGACCTAGTCATAAAGTATTGTAAGTGTTCCCTAGAAATGTTACAATTATTTAATGTAAGTCTATATGTTTGGATGTGTTATTCAATGTAATGAATCAATGCTAATGCCTAATGGTAATCCAATGTAAAGTTTTCAATAAAGTGCAAATTACAAAATTGTAATATTAAAAAATGTTAGAAAAAAGCAAGATGAAAATTTGTAGGGGAAGTTGTTTGGTTTTTGAATGCCTAAAATGGTACAAATAACTTCTATTGGTCATTCCAAATTAGAATGAGAAGAAGTATAATATTTTGGCATTAGTTTGTGCATTCATTCCTAGCTATTTTGATTGTTGTTCACTATTTATATGATGTTTCTCAGCCTTGTACAACCTAGAAATGATACATAAGTTATATATTTGGATATTAGGATGTGTTATTTTTGTTCTCCTTTTGGTTTGGATTAATGTCATTCTGATGCAAGAGCATCTTGCATGGGAAAATTATTGAAAAAAAAATTGAAAAAAAGAAAAAATTAAAAATTCTAGAGGAGAGAGAAAGTGACAAAAATTAGAGGAGAAATAATAAAAAAATAAAAAGGGGAAAAAGGAGAAAAGAAAGAAAAAGAGGATTTCTATTTTCGAGGTGCATAGGTGGCATAATAGAAAAAAATAAAAAATAAATGGTTGTCATTCCATTTATCGAGGGTTGTGGGTAGAATTCTAGAAAGTTATGAATATTGTAGAAATTTGTGGATAATGTAGAAGGTTGTGGAAGTTGTAGAAGGTTGTGGAGGAATTCTAGAAGCTTGTGGATAAGTCATGCATTAGGTGGTAAATGCCTATTTAAGCAAGGCATATGAGCATTTCTAATCAAGCTTGGAGAAGCTCAAGGAGTAGCTTGAGAAGTGAAAGCTCAAGGAGAAGCTTGAGAACTGGAAGCTCGAGGAGTGGAAGCTCTAGAAGGAGAAGCTCGAGAAGGAGAAGCTTGGGAAGTAGAAGCTTTGGAAGGAAAGCTTGGAAAGGTGAAAGTTGTGGAAGGTGAAGCTTGGAAAGCTTGGAAGGCTTCAAGGTGTGAAAGAGAAGAAGGAAGTGAAGAGTGAGTTTTCCTAAGTCTATGGACAGAGCGCCGAATGTGAGGTAGTTTACAACAGGATTGTGATGGAGTTGTGAGTGTAGACAGAGTGCCGAATGTGAGGCAGTTTACACTTGGATCTTGGATAAAGTTGAAGAAGAGCTAGTGGCATTTTTGGTTATAAGTTGGTAAGGGTGGTGTGGCCCTTCATCAAGTGGTTTCAGAGTGGACCTTTGTCAGTGGTATCAGAGTGGTCCTACATTAGTGGTATCAGAGCGGTACCTACATTACATTCAATATTGGCAAAGTTATGCATATTTTACTGAAAGTGTATGTTTGCAGAATTAAGATTTCCTAACAATGGTCATGTTCCAGTGTTTGGGATGTACATATATGAGTTATTTATGACCTCTAAATAGATTAATTTTAAATATATACAAATATTCTTTCATTTTCTTTTTGTTTGGGTCTTTTTTATGCATATTTATGGAAGTTAAGGATCTTTTAGTAGAAACAAGGTATTTAATATTTTCAACAAAGTTGTAGGCATATATTTGCATGTATGTAATGGTTTGTGTATTGGAAGAGTCAATGGATTACATATTTGGAAAGTGGACACAACAAGTATTAATATGAAATTGGTTTGGGATCATTTGGTTATGTTTATGAAGGATATTGCATTTTTTATGGAAGGTTACATATATCCTTTTTGGTTTATGATAGTAAAAATGGTTTTTGGTGTAGAGACCATAACTTGTAATGGAATAGTTGGATTGGACTCAAATTTGAATTTGTTTTAGAAGAACTCATGTTACATGATCCCACCAAAACATTTTACAGGATGATGTCAAGAACAAAAATTATGAATAAAACAAATACATATAGAAATAGGACTATGTGAAAGGACATATATTCTTAAACTTGCTGAAACATATTGTAATGAGCCCTTCTAGTCATTCCCTTATTTTCCCCATTTTTTAAATTTTTATATCTTTTTCCATCTTTTTTCCTTCATATCTTTTCTAATGCATTGATATATATATATATATATTAGTATATTCATAGAGTCGTGTACTTTCATATTAATATTAATTATATTAATAAGGTATTTTATTATTTTATAATTATATATTATTTTGAATGATTGTATATTATATTATTATATTAACTATATAAATTATATAAATTATGTAAAGGCTATTATAATATTATGTAATCTTAAATATTATGATGAATTACAACTATATCAATATTAAACATACCCTAAGAACATTATATTAAATAATGATATATTATTATACATATTTAGATATATCCTATATATATATATATATAAAGTATATTTAATATTATTTATCTAATTTATTATAAATAATATTTGTATTTTAAAATAGATAATAATAATAGTTATATTATTTTAGTAATTTAATATTGGTAATTAATCCTTAATTCCTATTAAAACACATTGCGAACATCACAGTCCTCCCCTCTCAAATTTGCTCGTCCTCAAGCAATTGATTTGATCCTCATTAATTCATAATCTGGATTCATTCTTCTTCCTGCATATGTGTTAGGCACTTGCAAAGTAGACATGTTATTAAACAATAGCATGTACAAGAACATATGATTGAAGACACAAAGTCGACATAGGAATGCATGAAGATGCGATGCAGACAGGATGTAGACACATGGATGGAGGAAGATACAAAAAAGACATGAAGCAAACACATTGATGCATGAAGACATGATGTAGACACATAATATACATGTTAGAATCTAGCTTACAAATTGAAATAAGGAAAGGGTAAGGAAATGTTTTACAACTTTGATCATGAATGTCACGCTCCTTTCTGTTGTCTTGAAATAAAAAGTTAGATTGAAGATGCATATTTTCTATAGCTAGTACTATAATAGGGTATATTATTCCATAGTGGATGATAGATTTACTATGGCTCTAAGTTTGGAAATTCTCATCTTGGGGCTCCCTTGGACCTTAGTTCATATTGGGATTCATTTTGCCCCAACATGACCAATTTTCTCCTCCCCTTGTGCACACTACCTATCCACTAGGAACATTTTTAATTTTGATTTGGATGGTAGATTTTTATAATTGTTATTCTTGAAATAGGTCCCATGATCAATGGAAGATTTACTACGGCTCTGAGTTTGGACATGCTTAGCTTGGGGCTCCCTCAAACCTCAGTCCATATTGGGATTCATTTTCCCCAACGTGACCAATTTACTCCTTCCCCTGTGCACACTCCCTATTCATCATGTGACTAATAAAAGAGTCATATGATCTTAAATTTATAATTGTACATTTTATTTATATTTATTATTACATGGTGGAAAGGATTAAAATTTTATATAGATATGTCAAAAGATTATGTTTCACTCTTGAGTGACCACATTGGTCAACATGAATATAGTATCATTCATGTAATAACCCTTTCTTTAGAATATATATCTAATGTTTAAAATTAGCATTACACCTATTATAAATTCATAATACCTATTGCTATATTTAAATGAAATAAAAATGATGATGAGACATACCTTATACAATTTTCTTTTACATATCTTTCTAAACTTCAGCGATGTCATTAATCACAAAATATATTTATTCATATGGTGTTACTACATTGCCAGCATATGCACATTTCCACTCAATTTATTTTTTTGGAAAGAAAAGAAATAGAGGTCTCATTACAGTGTATGCTCATATTAATTCCATGATTTTCTCTTCTTTTTTTTGTAATAATCCCTATTCCTTGAATATCTTCCACTTGGATTTGATGTAAGATTAGTTAATTTATCTTATAATGTTCTATTGTTTCTGCTGATAATTTTATTTCTTCCTTATTAGTGATCTAATTTTTTACCTCAACTACAATATTTAACAGTTAGGTGGCAAGTGTAATTCCCCACCAAGGGATCCAAAGAATTAACCTAGAATTTCACTAAGTTTAGAAAGAAATTTTTTTTTTTTTTTGCAAGTAAACACAACATATAACTTATGCACAATAACGGAAGCAATAGAAATCCCCATCTAAAATTAAACATAACATAAATAATAGATTACATTCTTAAAGATGCCTTAACATTGAATCACATAAATGAATCCATCTAGTACAACATCCTCATGAAATGATAAGTCCAATGTTTATACATTATATTTCAAATACTTAATCATCCACTGTACATGTCACAGGGTATGAAGAGTCCAAAAATATACATACATAGAATAAGGTACATCATCCTATTCTAATCCATGATACATCAAAGTAGAGATAATCACATGATACAACATCATAGAAAACATATACATTCATCATAAAGATTAGACATAATAAACTAAGTGCACGGTTCCTCCCAACCGTCAATAGCATCATTAGACCATCGTGGATCCTAGCCATCCCTCCGTGCATAAAATTCCAAATCACCGAAGAGATCATCGGTATTACATAGTAGGAATGTCACTCCTGATATATACAACATCATATGTAGAAAGTAATCTAACATGCAAATAAAAGCATAAGATAACATCATCTAACATATGCTAATCACCAATGAAAAAGGATACATATCCACCATCATGAAGGATGCATCAGCCACGATGTCTCAATGAATCTCAAAATGATAAGAGTGGACAAATACACTACCACCCGACCACGTGGTACCTAAGTGGTCCACTCCCACCGTGTTGAGGGGATAATCACAAGTCCCAAACAAGCTATCAAAATCACATAGCACAAATCCCCATAAGTCCATGAATCCTAAAAGTATACTAACTCAAAGGTTCCAAACACAAAATCTGACATTTAATCCCAGAGGCACACAATGACATGTAGGAACCTACTATGCAAGCGGGAAAGTGTCATCGCAATTATCATGTACAAGTTACCCTGGCAGTTAGCTAAACTCCACGGGTCCATACTGATTTCATGCGGCCACTAGTATCCTCTCATATTGACGAGGCATACTATGGAATGCAAGGTCACAACCATGCGTCTCACTACTCCCATCCTAGCCTATACAAGCACTCAAGGCATGGGTGAGAACAAAACACTTATCTTTTTAGGTTCATTCAGTTAGTATTAAGTGTGAATGTTATCACTTATTTATCCAACATACAATGAGTTACCCTGGCAGCCTCTCAGGGCCCTGGCCCCCATTGCAAGCCACTTCCCATCACTACATGTAGATATCCTACCCTAATGCTCATGGACTCATAAATCTCAAAATCACAAAAGATAATCCATATTAAAATCATCAAATATGCATAAAAGCATCAAATCTCCATGAGCTAACATCCATAGAAAATCATGAACACAACAGCTCTCTATGGGCAACTGAAGTATCACTAATAATCAAATATCCAATGGTTCTCAATAACCAAAATATATATATCTCAATCATACTGATCGAAGATTCCAAAAATGGTTGAGCCAAACATGTCACATCATGACATCATCAAAATAAATACACATTATAGTCCCATCATGGCAACTAGAAAAATAACCAAGGATAACTGATCGATGACCAAAAATAATGGTTAAGTCAAGTGTCTCATACATAAGAATCTCAACTATAAAAATCAGTAATCATAATAAATACATAGAGCATTCCATCACATAACCATGGTTGGGTTTATAAAGATCGAGATTAAAAACATCATCATGTCACCACAATCACATAACCCCCAAGCCTCTGGTAGACGTCCTATACTGGTCAGCACTAGTCAACCCAAAACAATAGCATTAAGAATACACAATGTAAACACATGTTTTGGTTTTACAACTTGAATTTAAATGTAGAGATCTCAGTTTAAATTTCCAAGTCTAAAGAATGAATTTGAAGGAATATTTATATATGAATACAAATCCATTCTTTAATTATAATTTCAATCCAAACTTCCCCCTTCCAAATCCATTTTTAATAAAACAATTAATTTTAATCATGAGACCTTCATATATACCAATTAACAAATTCATAATTATAAAACATATAATTATATTTATATATTATATACATACTTATATATATATATATATATATTTATTAAAATATATACATATAAATACATATATGAATATATAAATTATTTATCATTTAAAAAAATTGATTTAAACAAATTCGATTAATGCCAAATCGAATATGGCGAACATTTTTTTTTTAAAAACAACACACACATTATTAATATAACCGCCGGTACGTAGGACCTTGCAGTTGCAAGGCCTGCGGTGTCAGTGGTATTGTGTACCACTGCCGTTGTAGTACCTGCGATGGGGTACACTGCATCCACAGTGGGGTGCGGGCCTCGTCCCACCCCAACTCAATGCTTAAAAATGTTTATTCTTTTAACAATCGCTATGCGATTTTCATTTGCGAAAAATGTTTATTAAAACATTTTCGCCCACGGGTATGTTATCCATTTTTTTAACAACATATATATATATATATATATATATATATTATATACATATGTATTATATACATATGTGTATATATATATATATATATATATATATATATATATAAAGGTATATATATATATATATATATATATATATATATAAAGGTATATATATATATATATATATATATATATATATATATATATATATATATATATATATATATATATATATATATATATATATATATATATATATATATATATATATATATATGTATGTAAAAAACAAATTGACAATATGTGAATACAAACTTCAATTTTCAGAATTCCTCCATAGACCTTTAATCTCCAAAAATTTCCAATAATTAATCTAATGGGTTTGACTATAAATCTCAACCCTAGCCCCATATTTTTTTTCAGATCTATGCATATAAAGATTCTCAAATAAATTTCAACTACTCATATTGAGCATGCATACAATTAAAATAGGAAAAATTCTCAGAAGACATATGGAAGACATGAAGAAGATAGGGAATGCAAGATGCAAAAATAGCATAAGTAAAAACATAAGAATCTACCCGAATTCTGATGCTAAATTGCTCTTCCTCAGAAAACCCGCAGAGCAAGCTCCCTTCTTCAAAATTTTTGAATCCTCCAATGCTCCAATTGCACTCCAAATGCTATGACTAAGCTTCTAGGAATGCCTAAATATAAAGAGCTTTCAGGAAACATCTAGAATGCTTCTAGAAATAGTTGGAAGGTGTCACCAACTAAGCATGGGTCTTTTCCAACCTTCAAGATGAGCCTTAGGGTTGTAGACACCATGTGCTTAATTGATGCACTAACCCTCGTGTTGTTGACACATGAGAAATAGAGAAGTGCGTTAATTCCCATGCAAGCTTATAACTCCAATTCACTTTTTATATAATTTCTGTTTAAATATTTATAACTTTCATTTTAACTTTAT